>JAHRHJ020000520.1:0-66667 GCA_019776745.2 Taxus chinensis | reverse complement strand
CTTTTCAGACATGTTTTCATTGCAGAATAATAGAGGAATTTTATTTTGAGATCCCGAGGACCTAACCATAAGAAACCAAGTTAGTGTTATAAACTTAAAAATTATTGATGCTCACAACACATGCAGGTTAACATAAGTGTCAAGGAATTGCGGTGAACGGAGCTCTCGGGTTTAGGTGCATTGTTTAAAAGCGCTTATACATTTGATGGTCATTTTTCACGTGGACCCATTAGCATTTGATTTGGGAGGAGCTCATGTTTTCAGCCTCTGTTGCAAGGAGTGTATGTTAAAACGCCTGTTAAAACAATCCCCTTGAGACCCAAAGAAACAACCTAGGTTTGTTAGTGAAAAAATTATGGAATATTTTTTTTTGTTTTAAAGAGTTTCTTACTTACCAGGTGACAAGGCAACAACTGTCACTAAAATTTAAGAACAATTCATCCACTAGATATACCCGTGCCACTAATTAATTGTATAAGTGGTCATCGCTAGCTTAGAGAAAAAGTGAGGACTTTTGTCAATTTATCAATCATGACCATGATGGCAAGTTGTGATAACTCGACATCAATAAGCCCAAACAATGAAATCCATGGAATAGGTTGTCCCACTTCTATTCGGGATATAGCATGAGGAAAGAGAAACGCCAACTGGATTTGTTGATGTCAGCCTTTTCTTAACTCTTGGCACTACTAAACCATCATGACATGAACTGGGCCATCTCTCTCTGAAGTCCTCTCCAATGATACAACTGTCCAAGGTGGCATGCACCTTCACCCCGGGATGGGCTGAATAGGGTGCTCAGTGTGCCTATTCCAAGGATGTCCTGGCGCAAGCCTCTATCTCTAGGAACATAAATCCGCCTCTGTTTCTTGAGAAGCCCATTGCCTCTAATGAGAAACCGTCAAACTTTCCCTTCAAGGGGTCCTTGGACTCAATCTCCGCTAGAATGCAAGTTAGAAGTTGTCAAGAGGAAGATGCTGAAAGAGATCATACTTCGCAAATTGTGCTCACTGAGGTGGCCATAGCCACATGTCTCCATCCGCGGAGAGCATTGCTACCACAATTCCCTCCCTTTCACATGCTATTCTCCATATCATACTCACATAGCATCCATCCAACGCCACTAACGAGCGTGAGATGGGCTGCATGAAGGGTGACGAAGACTCGTGATCTGTCCGAGTGTCAAGATTCGACCAAGTTAGAAAATACCTCCATCAAATAGGCTTGACACAACTGTCGCAAAGACAAGATCATGAGTCGGTAAGTAAGCTCATCATATTTGAGTTTGCAAGACTCAAAACACTACTCTACCCTCCATATCAAACACGCCTCCAAGCCCTGCTAAAAAGGCATCTGTTTGCAAACGAAAAACTCACCCTGAGGAATCCAAATTGCAAGAATAGGATGTTGGTAGGGAGACATTCCTTTAGTTTCCTGGAAGGCCTGGATCACATATGTCTGACCAAAAAAACTTCGTCCCTTGCCTCGGTCGGAAAGTTGATGGGTGTGTAATCCGACGAAGTCATCTAAAAAATCTTCGGTGAGTATCTACTAATCCCATGAAGCTACGCACCTCCAGTCACAGAAGTAGGGTTGGAATCCATAATAGCCCTAATCTTGGAAGGGATCGACCTGGCAATTAATACCCTCCCCATAAATGATATGACCTAAAACTTCACCTCCATTGAAAGATGCACAACATTTCCAAGTTCCAAAAAGCTACTACTCCCGACGGACACTGAAGAAACCTGGGGAAGGTGCACCATCATGCGCCTCATTGCATACGTGAGTAAATCAAAATGCATCAAGGAGGGATGAGCAACGAAGTTATCTAAGAAGGCCTGAATACCCATTCATAACTCATAAAACACGAGGGGGCATTAGTCAACAAAAGGCCCCATGTGAACTCATAGTGGCCATTCTCCGTTATGCAAGGCGGTCTTATGAATGTCCGCCTCCGAAAAATCCTCAGCTGATGGTAACCATAACTTAAGATCAATCGTAGAGAAAATTGTGCTTCCTTCATCGATCAACAAATCATCAATGTGTGGAAGGGCGATAACGATTCTGATCGTTACCTTGTTCAGTTGGCGGTAGTCAATACACAAATGCAAGGACCATCTTCTTCTTCACAATATCAACGGTGCACCCCCAAGGGGATTAACACTGGATGGATAAGGGCCTTTCTCCAAAAGGCCCTCAAAAGCTGTAACTAAAACATGCCAACTTGACTTATAAAAAAATGAGTAAAAGGTCTAAAAATCAACCCTCCCCCCATAGGTAAGGTGGGTATGCAAATTTAAGAGGTGGGACAGTCTAACTGGTCCCACAAGCCTCTAAGGCCAAATTCAGTTCCAAGGAGGTGGAGGGTTTCATACTCCAACAATTTGACTTACCTGACTATTACAAATATTTACACATACTTACAACATTAATACAAGAGACAAATACTTCTATAATTACTTTCTTATACCCCATTTTGATTAATTTATTTATTTTAACAATATGATTTACTCAATAATTCTCCACAATTAAAGAATAATGAAAAGGGGGTAAAATACATCACAAAATAAACACATGAACCTTAATAAAAAAGGAAACCACATTAATAAAATACAGATAACCCTTGTACACATTCAAAGGTCACTACCCCATGGGAATCCCGAACAAAAAACAAACACACACACAAAAAATGTTGCCACGTGACTTTTGAATTCATCTAGAATCCAATGTGTTAGTCTCCAATCCCCGATGTTGTTGTTGTGAATTTTAACTGCAACTCACAATACTCCTTTGCCTCGTGGTTGTATCAGAACATCCAAGATGATATAAATATAATCACAAATCATCTATACAAAATGAATCAAAAGACATCAAGGACCAATCACATTATACTTACAATTTATATCAACACTATATCATCATCATATAATGGTCCATTTTCTAGGTCTACTCAAAAATCTAAAAAATCACATGTCCAAACAACATTCATAAGATATAATGTCAAATAGTATATATCATCTACATATGAAGTGTCTCTAATAATCATCATGCAGCATAACTAAATCAAGCTCAACAATAATCCATTGGTCCAAATATCTAACATCATACTAATCAAAACCATAATAAGGTCCATATGTAATCAACAAGTATCAAAAGGTTTTGTCAAGGGACGTGGGGGCATTATAATGCACGTGCCGTTCTTATGGAGATCTAGTTCATAATGATTAGTACCATCCCATGCTTCATTTGTATATTTTGGGGGGAAAGCGTGATATGTTCCGTCAGGATCCTGACTGAAATTAGTAAGAACATCCAAAATTGTGGCTGACTTGGCCAAACTCGGATGGGAAAAAAACGCATATTGATTTTCGTGATGGTTGTAAAAGATGATAACAAAAAAAAAAGTGTTCCAACTGTATTAGGGGCAAAATGGTAATTGCTTCGTTAAAATTAACAAAATAGAAATTCTTGGAGTGCGATAGGAGCGTGATGGCCTATTTGAGTTAGTGTTTGTAACTAATATTGTTGGGCGGATATGCATATAAAATGTTGAATCTTGTACATTGACACAATGAAGTGTTTGACGAAATACCTCAGCTAAATTGTTAGCCTTCTGGAAAAAAAAATTACTCCTACAAAAATGACCATTTTCAGGAAACACGCCTGATGATGATTGATTGAAACATAAACACTTATAACAAGTGGCGAAATTTTTTTTTTAGTTATAAGATTACAAGGGTGTCAACCCTATGGTACATTAAATTCTATTCCACACCAAATTCTCAACATTATGATGGAACCATGTCTAGCTCAAGATTAAATATTTTTAATTTATCTCTAATCAGAATTAACAATTCAACTAGGAAGGTACCATAATTAATTTACTGGAGTATTCTTATTCTCTTAATCAATGTGAGAAAATCCAGAATGGGTTCCATCCTTAAACTTAGTCAATTTTGTTCATTTATCCCATTAGCTTAAATTCCACATTTCATTTAATTTACTAAAACATATTAGGAACTAGGAAAAAGACTGCAAACAAGGTTAATAATGGGCCCCCATTCATTCATCTACCACATTACCATTACAATTTATTTAAACATCTTATTAAAATTATATTCCTTTCCTGTAATGCCCGCTGGGCATCGGCTTCTTCTTCTTTTGCTGACTGGAAGACCACAAGGAAGAAAGGAAGCCCCCCCCCACATCGCCCCTCATCCCCCCACCACTTCCCCTCCTTTCCCCCCCAACCACCGCATTTTATTTGCTTGTACTGCCGTAAGGAGAGGGAGAGTTTGATGAACTGAAAGTCACATTTTTCCTTCGCCAAAAATCTCCTTATGATCCTCCTTAAATGCGTATAGGTGCGTGGGTCTCCAAAAATCGTGCTTGCTGTATAGGCCAAAAAATCCATGGCGATAGAATAAATTTCTCCTAGGAAGAGTGCCTGTTGAGGGAAGTGTTTGACTATATATGCCAGCTGCTGCAGCGAGTGATATCATGGAAACCGTTGGTGCTAAACCGGCTGGTCTTGTTGCACACGACCACAGCGTGAACAGTGCTTACAAACCTTACAGCTTGTAGAGAGAGAAAGACGGGAGATAAAATTTTTATTGGAGCTGTCTTCCTTTTCTTTTTTGGAAAGCCGCTTCCATCCAAGTGGTGGTTAGGACGCTGACTTAGCAAGGGGGAAGTAGGCTTGTTGTAGCCTGTTAAAAGCTGTGCGCGCTTCCAAAAGAGGTTGCCCAACCTTGTGTCTTATTGTTTCAAGCATCGACCGGCATCCTCAAATTTGGGATTCTCCTTCAAGATATTTGGTTCAAAATCCATTAAGAGACAGTGAGGTGTTAATAGGAGACCCGATGAAATTTAGTACAGAGATCCTCTATTGATTTCTACTTGTTCTTACGTGTAAACTCATGAAGAGTATCTCATACGGCAGATATGTTTTTTATCAGAATAGTCATGAAGCATAAATTGCTTTGCGTGTCATTTTTTTTTCAACCTGCCCGTAGCTGCGATCGCTCTTATTATGTCTGATTCCAGTGATTCAGTCACACTTTTGCTTAGTCTGTTTGGCTTGCCAACTCACGGCATCAAGACTACTGTTGTTGTGGAGCTTGCTCTCTGTATTAGCCTGGTTTGGAATGCATTGCCTGAGTCTATCTTAAGGTAGTCCAAGCGCCATTATATTGGTGGACTTTCCTGATATAAGCCTTCTGACGGTTAGGGTTTACCAGAGACGATTTCATGTTCTTCTAGAGATTTCGGGCCTTTTGATGATAAACAGCTGGAGTTCCAAGGAAAGATTTCTTGAGAAATCGGGCATAGGTGAGCACTCATAACGAACTCTTTAATCTCCTAAGTCAACATTATCTTCTTCCTCTGAAAATTCTTCTTCTACATTTGAAGTGCTCCAATGCTTGGGCATCGATCCTCTTCTGCGAGGAGCCTGAGTTTTCTTCTGGGGGCAAGTAGCATGGAGATGACTCGGTGTTCTACAATTTTGACATCTGAAAGTAGTATTTTCATAGTATAAAATATGTGAATAGCTAGTGTCACACATTTTAAGGGTCGTCTTTTCTGGCAATCCCTTGTTGAGATCAACTTCAACGTAGATTCTAAAAAATATATACAGACCACTCTATAACCTTTAGACGTCGACCTTGATGAACCACCCAAGGAGATTTACAATGTCCTTCAGAGAAGAAGTAAAATGAAGGGGTAGATTTGGCAACCTCAACCATACTAGGACCTGCGTGATGGAGGAGGTATTCATGTTAAAATATGCAAACCATGGGGTGGTGAAAATACCTCATGAACCCCGAAACTAAGGGTCCTCATTTATGGCTCTCTGATAATCATGTTGTTCATTGAAATAGACAATGAAGAAACCCAGGCACAGAGGAAATATTTACAATTTTCTGTCCAAGAGGTGTGAATCCACTAGACAATTGCGTTTGACAATGGCTAGACACCATTAAATCTAGAAATAAGGGTTTTTACTTTAATGTCTTGAAATTAATTTAAATATTATTCATCCTTGATTTCTAAGACCGGGGTATCAAAGGCTTTCTCAATAATGTTAGCAGGGGGAGGGGGAGGAGGGGTTGATGGGGATTTTGAGGATGAGGCATTTTTAAAAATTGCCTCCTTGAAAAAGACAAAACTACAGTTCTTAGCCCCTCCTAAAAGAAAACCAGTCACAAAAATTAAGGAGTCCCTGACTATCCCATAGGAGAAGAGAGGCAGATTATCCATAAGCATTTTTCCCAAAAAAATAAGGCCAAAAGAGCCAAGCTTATAGCCTAATTTTTGGGCAAGAGTACATTTCAAATCTAGTCCATTAGTAGATTGATGGAGTTGTAGGGACAGAGTATTATCTGAAAGAGTACGAGTAAAAACCTAGAGATGCTCTACATTGTTAGCAATCAGCTGGGGACATCGTATGTAAGGGAATTATACACAGCATATTTAGGACCTATAGACTCTCATGTTTCTTTATGGTCAAATATGCCAACCTCATAGCTTGTAGCGAGCCTATTAGTGGCCCTTTCAAGTTGCAGTGACAGGGATAAATTTCTACCAGAGTCAACCATAGAGAACAGATTTATAGAGTCCACCAACGCCCTTTTTTCCCAGGTGGCCACCCCACATTGAAAACCATCCACCATTTGTATTTGTTGATGCCCCGCACTAGTACCATCACTGCCATGAGGTTCATGGAATCACGTTTAGGGTTTTCTATAGATTTCTCCATCGTGCCTTCTTCTTTATTAACGTTGGTTACCTCATTATTGATAATATATTGTCATATTTTTTAGAGCCATGTAGAATATTAGTTCTTTGAGACATTCATAGAGTTATTGGTTTTGTCAATTTAACAGTCGGTCACCTTGACGTTATCGCGTCGTGCGTTAATTCAAAGTGAGGTAGGTTGTCATTTCGCATGTCAACATGTCAAACTTTCAGATAACGTAGCTTGTGTCACTTATCATTAATTCTTTCTAAAATGAAACAAAAAAACCATAATTTTTATGTGTTTAAATTTGAGGGGTCACATATTCAGTAATTTCAGTGCTCATTAAAGGTTTGAATGTGTAGTATAAAATGACAAAGCTACAACCATATATTCAATGTATGTTCAATAATTCTAGTAATTTAGCCAGTCAATATAAATTTAACTATGGATATTCAAATATTGATTGTGCAAACAACAAAAACACTTATATTCAATAACGTTAATGTATAGTCATTAACAACATTGTATTTTGAAATTGTAAGGTGCATGAGTGAAATAACCTATTTTTTGGGACAATTTCTATGATAATTAGAAGTGTTAGGGGAAAATGGAGGAATAAACAAAATACACTAAAAGAAATGAATATATATTGAAAATTATTGCTTGAATATATTGCAATAATGAAAGTAAGAGAGGTATGATACTAACTTGAGTTTTCCTTACCTCGCTGTGTGCTAGACTAAGTAGGCTGATTTGAAGACTAAGCAGGATGTGAATGGATGGCCTTGGGAATGGAAGAAGTTGAGTGTTTGACTGGACTGAGGTGCCTGGAAGGGTACATGGGCACCATATGGCGCCATGGTCTATGATCTAGGAGTTGTAGTCTATAGAAAATCTCAATATTTGAGTCTAACAGTGTCATAAGATATTCACAATATCTTTGTGTTTGTTACATGGTTGTAAAAATTCCTTCACTTATGTCATTGTAAATGTAATGTGAAGATCTACCTACAAAACCATATTCAAAACATCAAATTCTAAAAAATAAAAAATCATATGAATAGGTCGGATTGACCTTAGCTTCCATAATAGCGGACTTACGACTAAGCACTACACTACATTCCAGACCCTATGTAGTGTGTGTGTGTGTGTGTGTGTGTGTGTGTGTGTGTGTGTGTGTAATTTTGTGCCTAGGATTCCCTAGCGCCAATGACACAAAAGTAGGGGGTAATAACTAGATGTAAAAATGCAAATGGTGGATGGAATAGAAAGAATACAACCCTTTCCCCCTATGCTTGTGTGATGCAAATGTATAAAATGCCCAAATGCATTCCCTTTGCCCTAGTAGATAACTTCCCTTTGATAGTAATATTTCCACCCCTAATGTAGTGAGTATGCTATGTTTTTATAGGGATCTCTTGTTCAAATGTCAACACTAATGACCTGAAATGCCAATTACAACCTAGGAGAATGCACAGGGTAACAACAAAGAACAACCTCGACAAAATAAATTAGGACCAAAAATTATGAAAATAAGGGTGCCTAAAATCACAGACTAGGGCACCCCAGTGCTACCTTAGGCACCCTAGTATAGGAATGGAGAATAATTTTACTATGCAAGATCCAAATAAATCTATGAAAATCAAGCAAATTACGACACCTGAGACTCCCTAAAAGAGTCCCAAAACTGTATAGACATTTGATGATTGTACAGAGAAATAACAATGATGACCGAATAATTGATAACAAGACTAAATGATGGGTCATTAGTGAATAATTTTATTATGCAAGATCCATATATAAAATAACATACCCGATGGTATAATTGTGATAGTAAGTGCATGATTTTTTGACTGTATTTACCACCACTTTATGTTGGTGAGTGGAAAGCTTGGTAACATAAAGTAGATAGAGATGCATACATGATAAAAATTTGGAGAACTCCATGCTGTAGAAGAACGTGTAAATGTGTTGTAGAAGCGTGCCGATAGGACTATAAAAGCATGCTGAACCATGGATCAGTGGGTTGATACATGTAATGTAATGAAAAAGTGTAAAGTGTCGTGATGACATGTGTTAAATGAAAGTGATGATTAAGGTGTATGATGGTTTTGAACACAGTTTAATGATGAATAGGTGGGTAAGGAGCGATTAGTTCCCAGCCCAAACGCTTGTATACAAATGAATAATCAGAGGATTTGGGTGTCCTGTCACTAGAGGAAGAGTGTAGGGAGAAAATTGTGATATTCTCCAATCTTTAACTCCATCCTCAAGATCTAGCCACTGCAAACAGACTCAGATCAAATTTTGTGATTTTTGGATCCAAATGATTTTGATTAAACACTTGACCCATATAGGAGTGATAGAGGAAAGGCACACTTGCTCTTAATCCATGTGTTTTGCCACAATGCGAAAGTTTCCAAGTTGGGTCATCTAGAAGCAAAGGTGATATGAAAGATGTAGCTTCCAAGTTAGGTCATCTAGAAGCAAACACAAGATGAAAGAGGTGGCTTCCAAATTAGGTCATCTACAAGCAAACACGAAATGAAAGAGGTGGCTTCCAAGTTAGGTCATTTGGAAACGAGCACAAACATGTATGATAGCTTCTAAGTTAGGTCATATGGAAGCAAGTGCAACATATAAAATAAATTCCCAAGTTATGTCATCTGGGAGAGAGTGGTGAATATAACTCCCAAGTTAGGTCATTTGGGAGACCGCTTGTAGATTTGAACTATATGATTTTTGATCTAAATGCATTAATTTTGATTAGTTACTCGTGGAGAGATTTTACGCTAGTTTCCCATAGGTTAGGTCATTAGGGGGGGCAATAGAGAATGATTAACAATTGTATTATAAAATATTTTTAATCACTTATTGCCCCCAAGTTAGGTCATAAGGAAGAATCGATAGAAAATGATATGTGATCGTGTTTGGAAGATTTTAAATGTTTGTTTCCCCCAGGCTAGGTCATTAGGGGGAATCATTGGTGATATATTGGTAATTTTTGAATTCAAAATGTTTGAATACATGGTGATGTGAGGGGTATTATAGGGGGACCCCCGATAATATGCTCCCCCTTTCGGCGAAAGGGGGAGTGATGAAAAGAACATACGCTAAGCTGAAAGTAATGACAAGAGGTGAAAACATGTATGTATTGAATGAAGACAATGGTGAAGAGATATAATGCATAATAAATGTGTACAATATGGTGGTAGGAATAATTCTAAAAATAATGCCACAAATGGGGTGTAAATAAGAGTAAAAATGCTTAAGATATGAGCAAAATGGTGTAGCGTGTATTAGTTGTGGAAAGAAGCACAAAATAAGTAGCATAGTAAAGGTAGTGATGAAAAGTAACTATAAATAGTAAAGTGAAAAAGTATTTAGTTACTTCATTTGTCTTTTGTGTGAGTGTGAGAGTGTGCATGGAGTGAGTGAATATGCCTCAAGCAAGAGCATTGCGTCCTAGTCAGTTTGAGAGAGGCGACTGTTGTAGTGTTGCGTATGACTGCGGAGTTGGTAAGTGCATTAAGTTTTGTAAAATGTGTGGTATAGTAGTTATTTTAATTGAATTTTTGAAAATTTGAGATTTTTTATTTTCTTTGCGTTTTTGACCTGGACAAGAGTGGTGAGGGCGATAGTGACACCTAGGACTAGAACGCCCAGACCTGGGCGCTAGTGTCCTGTTCTGGGGTGCCCCAGTCATGCATCAGGGTGCCCTGGTCCAAAATTTGTGCATTTAGTGGATAATGGTGAAAAACGTATTTATAATATGTTGAATAAGTGTGTTTGATTATGTAATGTGTTCTAGCACTACGTTTGTTGTCATTTGGTGGTGTGCAGAGGGATATCCATTCACAAGAGTTTCTTGGTGGTCGTCGTTTGAGCACACTACCTAGATTGTGTTTGTTGGATGATGAGTGGGATGTGATGGACCATGCTGGATTGTGGCATATAGCATAGATGGGGGATGTGCCCCATAATATGCCCATGTTGACTGCATTGTGTGAGAGATGGTGTGCAGACACATGCACATTTTGGCTGCCTACGGGGGAGATGACTGTTACATCAGAGGATGTATATCACATATTGTGGTTTCCGGTTATGGGGGAGAGGTTATGAGTGATGGTAGTGGAGGATATGAAGTGATAGATGCACTCAACAAGGTGATATTTTGTGGGGACTCAAGTACCTACCGAGGCCCATATCATTTTGGATGCTATATTGCAGTCGAGGGTTCCGTGCTTGCAGAAATTTACTACAGTGGTGTTTGCTTCATATATAGCCATGGAGGAAGGAGGTGTCTGCAACTTGTATAAGATGCATGACATATGTTAGTAGATAGAGGAGAAGGGTATAAGATACACGTGGGCACAGTGTGTGTTAGCCCATATGTATAGATATTTGTATTGATTTATGTAGGATGAACATGGTGGAGGAAAATGAGACACCACACTGATGCATGTGTGAGCATATGAGCACATAACTATATTGAAACTGGTTACAAAGCCACGAGGAGAGTGGGTTTGACCTCATATATATGTGTGATGCTAGGTGGAAATTCACAGTAGGAAGATTTATGCAAATAACTTTAGGGAACTTATAGATAGGATGGGCCCCGAGGCGGTTATATGGAGGCCATATCGTAATTATGGGGGATGTCCCGAGAATGCTACCGAGTTGCGATGTATCTGGAGGACTATATGGCTAGAGGACCACTTTCCAGGTGTGGTGGATATTTTTTAGGTTGAGAGGGTGTCACGATAGTTTGGGATGGCTTAGGATGTGCCCCCAGAGCCATTCAAGTGCTTAGGAGGGCTGGTGCTAGGCCGAGGCCCATGATAGAGAAGTTAATACCACCAGGGCTAGATGAGGCAGATCTAATGATAGAGGTTGTGTGGAGATGTACCGAGGAGTATTAAGCATGGTGGGTAGCACATCAGTGGGGTATTATTATACCCAGTATTCGCATGTGCTATGGAGCTACCACATGGAGGAGGGGAGGTAGGTGTTCTCGACCCTGTGGCAGCGACCATGGCAGAGCGTAAGTATTTGTGTATACCTGTTGTGTTTTATCAGATTGTTTATGTTGTATTATACATGTTTAACTAATGTGTGGTTTTGTGTTATGTTTAGCTAATGCGTATTGGTTTAATAGTAGACATTATGTTTTGACACAGAATGGGATGATGTATGGGTGGTCATTTGATGACATAGGAGAGCACATCTCTTTGAGATAGTGGCCATACAAGTACTTTATGGTGCTAATAGAATGATGAGGCATGTGAAAACTTGATGTGCTGAGGTGGTAGGGATTGTTATGAGTCATGTTGATGACTAACATTTTTTGGTGTAACGGTGAGATATCATGCCCATCCGTGTTTGAATCCCACTCGGTGGTTACGTCATAGCAGGGCCTGTGGGGCACCTAATGTAAGTGAGGCTCGTATGCATGGGAGTGTGGGTGCAGAGGGGATCTACGAAGCATAGTGGGATGATGACCTCGACTTGGATTTCCTAATGAGAGGTTTTGGTAACGGTTCGTTCCATGGTTCCTTAGCCCAGGACGTGTTCGTTTGGTATGTAGACTTACAACGTCAGTTTTCAGAGCAGGCTAAAAATATTACTATGCTATGGAGGTAGGTGGAGAAGTTTCGAGGCCGAAAAATGTGGCATCACATTAGTGGAGAGGCATCCATTTCAAGGGCTCTTGTAGTACACAAGAGTGATAATGATGATGAGGTCTGATTGGGATTATTGTATATGATGTGGGGGCCTTGCCCCCCAGTTTTGAGAAATGTTTTGTGATGATGATTGTATTAGCGATATATGTATGGACACCTATTTTTGATATATGTTAAATCTATGTTGGAATGTTTTTCCATTGCAATGTAATGTATGTTGTTTGATTTTATGGTTATTTTCCTAGCATGTGTATTATTCGTGTATGATGAATATAAATTGGCATTATGATGTTAGTAGTGGTAGAAAAAATGTGTATGGTGAATTATGATAATACATATAACCGATGTAATGTGATTGATGAAGTGTTCATTGAATAAAATGTGTAGGGTGTAGTTAATGTAATTATTATAGTAGAATAGATGTGAAAATAGAAAAATATATGATAGTGAGATGAATGTACCATAATGAATGTGTGAGAATGTGATGTAGTCGTAGTAGGATAGGGTGATGAAAATAAGAGGGGGGAAGATTAATGATGCCCCCCAACATGTGAATGAATAGGCTCATGTAATTAAGACCCCTCAATAGTCAAGTATGAGCCATGTAAGCAAGAGTGCGTCATCAGGAAATGATTGAGTGCACTAGATGAAACAATGAAGCACGTGATGAAAGGTTCTTAGAACTAATCCCTCAACAGTCATGTAAGAACCATAAGAACACAAGTGCGTCATCGGGGGGTAAGGTGATAATAATCACCTACCAAATACCAAGACGATGTGAGGCAGTGGAAGCATGTGGAATGGATGCAACGCGAGTGTATGAACCAAATGGAATTTCATGTGGAGTAACCATGGGATATGCAGAGGTTGGTAAAAACCCATGGGACATAGCAACATGAAGTGGTGGATAGTGGATGAAGTGGATATAATGAATGTAATGGTGGAAATTATGGATGAGGTGGAGAACGCACATGTGACAATGGTGAGTGATGAATGAATTGAGCACTTGGTGGAGAAGACTTAAGTGGGGTATGCCTATGCTGACGGGGTAAAGGAGACAATGACCAATCACGAGAGGTAAAGGAGATGATATCAGTATCCACCAGTTGTTGTATCCTCTCACATAGGCAAAGACAATCATTATCTTGATGGCCAATGATGTGATGATAATTAAAATAGTCTTGGTCACAGTGACATTGTAATCGGTGTGTAAAGGATGATGTTGGTTGAAGGGTAGCTGAATTAATCTCTCATTTAGTAATATACACATCACATCATGTGGTCGAGTGTGAGGGGAGAAATATAAAGGTTTTTGTGATGGAGGTGGAGTGGTGGAAGTAGGAACTTGTTGTGGAACCATAGAAGGATGGGTTGGTGGTGGAGTGGGTGGAGCTTGTTTTTGGGATGTACTTTAGGTAGAGGTGGAGATTACTTTGGATGATCAACTGGAGGTGTGAGTGGAAGACTAGAGGATGGAATGGTAGAGAAACATGTGTAGGTGTGATGATATGTGAGGATAGAAGATATTTTTCTAGGTCAATAACTTTATAGAATAAAAGAATGAATGAATCGCAAGTATCATAGTATAACCTTTGATTAATTGTAGAAATGAGGCCACGAAAAAAATGAATTGCTTATCTAAGTCACTAGGTTGGAATATGAGTTAATGTATACAAACATTAAACTATAAGATGTAATCTTGGATAGGTTCAGATGAGCCCTGATATAAAGTAGGTATGTGGTCATAAGTAACTCTAGGGCCATTATTGATAATGAAACGATGGAGGAAAGTGTCCTCCATGTCATAAAAAGTGCTAATGGACCCAAAGGGTAAATGGGTGTACCACTGTAGTGCCTCATCAGTAAGACTATAGCGAAAGGCCTTAAGCAACAATCGATCATTAGAGTAAGTGGCCATAAGTTTACAATAGTGTAGGATATGAGCATGAGGGTCACTAGTACAATCAAAATATGTGAAAGTGGGCATGGTGAAGTATTTTGGGAAGGTGGAATTATGAATCTTTTTAGGAACAGGATTTCCATGCAAATAATTATTGTCAATAGAGGCATAATATGCTTTTATTTCTAAAGTGAGAGTATGAACTTGAGATTAAAGTTGTCCTACAACATGCATGAGAGATAGGATATTGTGTGAGGGGATGGTGGGAGATGATAATAATGTATTAAGTGGTTGAATTTTTCCATTATGAGTGATCATAGGGATGTCAAGAGGTGATACAGTGGAGTCCGATGTTAAAGGCACATTAGCAGTATGTGCCAAAGGAGCTAGAGTAGATGATGGTGAGGGAGCTTTAATATGACTAGTATTAACACAATCCCTAATAGGTGTAGTGATCAAGGATGAAACTTCTATAGGTGAAGATGAAGTAGGAGCCATGGATGGTGTTGGAATAGAAGGAGAAGAAGCAACAGATGGTGGTGACTCATGCACAATAGTAGATGCACCCTCAGGAGTAAACAACAATGGAGTGGGAGAGTCACACTCAATAGTATAGAAAGAAGGAGACTCGTGATAATCATCAGTAAGAGATGGAGGTCCTAGAATAATGTTATTGCTATCAAGATTATCAATAGGATCATCAATGTAATATGAAGGAGAATGCAAGCTAGAATGAGATGTGGGAGAAGGACTATCAGAAGTAGTAGAAGACATGGGAGTGACTATAGAAGTAGGTGGAGTAGAAGAGGAGTCATGATGTACATATGGCTATGGATCAATGCCTAATAAGCAGTCAACGATATAATCATCTAAAGCATCAGTGTGGCATATCAGAAGAAGGACCACATGTAATCGGATGACATGGTGTACAACGAGTGAATGAAATATGGTCATCAACAAGGTAAATACCAATAGGAGAATTGACAAGACTAGTCGACACATGTTGTTGGTCCTCTAAGAGGGCTTGTTAAGTATCATTGGGTGTAGCCATTGGGGTTTTATATAAATATTTGAGTTCAGCTATGGGGGCATCATCATAGATAGGATTAACACTAAACTGAGACATGACAAGAAAAAAGAAGAACTATGTTCAACCACTAAGGTATCAAAAAGGATCCAAAGGTAAAGTATTCAAAATTCAGGTTCACCAAAATGATTAACTAAAATATGGTATCTTATTTTATGAGTTAACCTAAATAGAAACATAATGTTATATTAAAATGTTGGGAACTAGATATTTTGTTTTATTGCTTGAATATATTGAAATAATGAAAATAAGAGGGATATGGTACTAACCTTAGTTTGACTTACCTCATTGTGTGCTGGACTGAAATAAACTAATGTGTAGACTGGGAAAGTTGTGACTGGATGGCCTCAGGAGTGGCTAAAAGTTGAATATCTGACTAGACTAAGGTGCCTGGGAGGATACTGGGGTGCACCTTGGTCGGTGATCTAGGCATTGAGTATGCAGATCAGCTCAGGATCTGAATCTGGCAGTGTCGCAAGACCTTCGCAATTTCTTTGTCTTTGTCCCATGGTTGTTGCAATTCCTTTGTCTATTATAGTATTTAATCACAACTTGCCTTAACAACCATTCCCAAACGTGTTGGCATATCATCCAGTTTAGCTTGGAAGCTCACCTGAGGTGCGCGTAAGTTTTGAGCCCCTCCTTTATGTGAGATTTGTGAGAACGTTCTTTCTTAACATGAGGATGTAATACAACCAAAAAATAAGTGCATCCATTCATGAAATTTAAGATGTAAGCATTAACTCCTAGCCTAATGCACCTGAGCATAGAACAACATGATCAACTCAATGAAAGTAGAATCAACCATGAAATAAGATCAATAAAACCCATAACATACATATGAACATAAGGAAAATGCCAGATCAAGACCCATCACATTAGTGTTTCAGAATTACTTCATTATAACATTACCCCAAAATATGGTAGCCAAGATTACATCAAAAGAGTCCCATTCACGCTCCCTGTTCACACTAGTAAAACTTTCTTTACATCAAGAGCTGCTCCATTACACATTACACAATATTGGTATGGGAGAGACTCCCTATCCTAAAGAACTTAAGGACATGGGGGGATGCTTACTTATCTCAATTGGAGGAGTTTGGGAAATTCCATCTATCTCGTCCTAGAGAATAATAATCTCCCAGAACTTCAATTGCTCATCATTATTACCTGCCTGAAGGAATCCTTGGTGCTTCTCCTACCACACTTGGCACCTAGTCTAGGACACCATTTCTTCCACCCTTCCCTTTAGCATGTTGATAACCACCCCTAACTCTGTGTAGACACCCTCGAACTCATCCATCCATTCAGTGATGGAGTCTCGGAGTTTTATGATTATGAATTCTAGCTTCTCACACTTTATCTTGATTTTCTCCTTCTGAGCCATGGTGTTAATGACCAATCTATGTGCATTTTCTCCGATTTGTTGGTGGGGATGGTTTCCAACTCACTAAGTCTACAAAGGTATTTTGAGGGATTACTCTTCCTCTATCACCCACACATTGATGATTGGTTCACATTTTCTACAGCTATTAAATCCACTATCTGTCAGTATATTTTCCTCATTGAGTTAGGAGAGAAAGTATTACAACTCAGTGATCTGAGCTTTAATGACGACCTTGTTATCTTCTTTTTCCTTTACAAGCTCTACAGCTATGGGGCCCATGCCATCCTTGATGTTAATGAGTAACATCCCTATGAGGTCCTCAAGGTACTCCATTTCATCCCTGTAATCAGTCCTGGCCTGACTCACCAATGTGAGACATTGTCCCAGGATGCTCTTTACGAGGGTGCTAGCTTAGTCATATGCCTCCTTTGTTTGATTGTTCTCCCCTTAACCATTATTGCAAATCTATCTATTTCCTTCTCCTTGATTTTTTTCTCTATGATCAAGGTCTAAACAGTGGCACCTGTATCCAAACTGTATCAATCACCTCTAAAGAAATCTTCTATAATGCATTGCATGCATGCTCATCTATTAGGTGGTTAGGATCCACCACTTTGTATACTTCTCCTCCCTTCTTCAAATGAACTGTCTTGATTGCATGATTGTTGACCTCAAACTCAAAGCTCTTCGGAGTGGCAGTTCATGCTCGAACTAAGCATCTTTCCTGGTTCTGGGCACACCCCCTTCTTAATCCATCAAATCCCATCCATAAAGTTTCTCTGGTGGGAGGGTGGCCTAGAATCTCATGTGCAGGACCTTCATGGGGTCATCCATGAAGTCCATATGTGGGGACACGGGTGTCCACCTCTTCCTTGTAGCTTTGCATTTTTTCCTTTATTTCTTCACCCCATGGGTGAATCCCTTATCCTCCTTTATGGTAAAGGAGTCCCCTTTATCTCCCCTTGGGCTGGTGGTCTTTGGTGTAGAGGCCTCACACACTGGACTCTACTCCACCTCTGCAGAATAATCCTCCCCTTCTTCTCGCATGCCTTACCCACATCTGTGGCCTCTACCTCAAATTCTTGCCCCTCCATCTCCAATTCCAATTCTTCCTTGAAAGTGGAGGGGTCTTCTTCCTCTCCTTCCTCTGATCCTGTTGTGGGGATTGATGCGTCGTGTGTCTTTCTATTCTCTTTTCTTCAAGCTCTTCCTCTCTTCTCTTCCTTCCCTTCTCTCCCTTGTGCCCTGACAATGAGGCATTGGCACCACCCTGTACCAAAGTTTTGGCACCCTTACTACCATTTTGTCATGTGTAGTACTTCCTCTTCCTGGAAGTATCTAACTTCCCTTCATCCTGCTCTTCTTCTTCTTCTTGTACTGCTTTCATGGGTGGGATTGGTGTTCCCCGTGGCTTTGCAAAGGGAGAGTCCATAACCTCCACCTCAATTCCCCCTTGTGTTTTGGGGCGCAACTATGCAAACACCCAATGGACGTATCCATTGATGGTAATGCTGACCTGGGGGTATAAGTATAGAAGGTTTGGCTCCAAAAATTCGATATAAGCAGGTCAAGTGTCATACTTGTATGTAGCACACAACATGTGGACATCAACATCCACCTTTTCTACATCAAAAATCAAATTTTGCACATCCTTGATCCGGTTGATGGCATACTTCATATATTTGGCCATGAAAGTGAAGGGGAGCTTGCACCATGGCCCCATCTCTCCCTTGGCCATCATAAACTTTGCTAGAAAAAAATGTTGTGTAACAGAAAATTTTACCTGGTCCCCAACAACTTGTGGTAACTCATGGGGAATGTGCCACTCATTCTCAAAAGCTCCACACAATTGCTCAAACCATATGTTCATCCAAGCCTTGTAAGAGCTCGAGATGGTCCCATCGTAGGTGAACTTTGCGAATTGGATTGCAGGGGATGCATGCGTGGGTGGGTGAACCCAAATGTTCCCATCTGGTCCATCTGGGACACCAATCTCCTAGAACACGATCAATAATAGGATGGAGCCCCATGTGATCTTCGCTCCTGCCTCATTTTGCACCTGTGCCTCTTTGATAATGCCATTTGCAATAAATTGGGAAAAATTGTAGTGTGCCCTCTTGGACACCTTGTAGGCCACATACAGTAACCTCCAGTTAATGTCCATCCACCTTTTTGATGCACCCAATTTGTAGCTAATGATCCAGGAGGTGAATCTTAACGCTGGTCTGGAAGATCTTTAATTACCTATGCCCTATCTCCCTTCTTTTAGTTTAATTTTTTCGCCAGCTCCTCAATCTTGGTAGTGGCACATAAATCAAGTGCCATATCCTCTCCAGTGTTCTATAGGCATGTAACCATCCAAATCAAATGGCATGTGATCCTCATTCTTCTTCCCATGAAGTAGAAGAAGTCTTCGTGCACCCATGACATTAACCACCTAAACAATGGGGCAGGTTTGGAAAAGAAAGGTAGCTCCCATAGCTGCAAAACTCTAGTCTTTTATAGCTCTTGTTGCACCGAGTCATTGACCTTAGGGTTTTTAAGCTCATCCACTATTGGAGTGTCTGATACTAGGTCTGCCCGCATCAAATTTTCATTATCAGATGTTATGTGGTTGTATTCACTGATCTTGCATTTGTATAGCTTCGAGCTCCACTTTTCTACCTTGATAACTCCATGAGGGTACTGCATTTCTGAGTAAATTTCCATGGGATCCTCCTTTTCCACCACTGGTATCTTTTTTCTAGCCTTCTTCGGTGTCATCTTCCTCCTTCTTTCCCTCGTGCCCTCGCTGCGTTGATCCCCTCTTTTGTCTGCCCTAACTCAACAGCTTCCTTGTTTCTCTTTCAAACAACCTCCTTCCTTCTCTGATTTCTTCTCGCATCATTGCTATGCCAAAATATTACACTACAAATTGCACAAGTCCACTGTTTCATGATAGTGCTTCGTGTCGTTCTTCTTCATGAAACCCTCATTACACTTCAAGCTTAGGAGCACAAAAGTAATTCTCTAAAAGAAAAGTAGTCAAAATGACTATTCTTACCTCTTATTTATACTTTATCGATGCCTTAGAGTTCCTCCAACCATGTGTCCTAATGTCACTTTTTGATAAATCACTTTATTTCACTTAAATCAACTTCTATGACTTCCCCTCGTGCTTTGTAGCTATAACCTTCTGGCACTCTAATACCACTAAACTGCCATAGACCTCCTTCACACGCATCACTATGTCGAAGTACATAACCTTCTATGCTATCTACTAAGTAGTTCTCCATGGTGTTTCCTACCTTATGTTATACCACATGATCCTTCCCTTCTTGTGGTCTTCAGACTTCTCTCAACCCACCTTCATAACCACACAAATTTATGCACCTTAGCCATCACGTTGCTCGTTCTTCTGTCTTCGCATTAATTTTTCCCAACAATCCATTGTCGAAGAATTTAATTGTCAATTGTGTTCAATATATCTGCTACTTCACCTCACATAAAAATGTATGTGCGGTCCCCTATGCATAGAACCTCTTACAATGTAATTAGCTACCAGTGCACTAATGTGCAAAACCAAACTGAAAACATCAAAAGAAGGAAACAACCAAAAGGAAAAAGTACTAGAAGGAAATCTAATCTAATTGGCAATACTGCCTTATTTTTGACTACATAGAAGCCTTATTTATAGTAGGGCTTCAACCTACTCCCATTGAAGTAACCTGGTAACCTCGTCCCATCAAGCACTTGTAACTTGAAATGTGCCAAAATCAAGGATGTACGAGATGATGTATGGTCCTAACCAATGGACTTTCAGTTTCCCATGGTGGTGTAGAAATTTAGAGTCATAAAGCAAGACCATCTGCCCAACCTTGAACTGTTTGTTTTTTATATGACGATCATGTCATGTTTTTTGTCACGCCTTCTCAATCTTCTGACTCCACCTACCAAGTGATCTCCTTTTTTCCAACTACATTAACTTCTCCATGCACTCTTGTAGTGCTTTCTCATCAGCTAATCCTCTCTTACGCATGCTATTCACAGAGATGGTAGCATAAATGCTACTG
The DNA here is from genome assembly GCA_019776745.2 of Taxus chinensis. Taxonomy (NCBI): domain Eukaryota; kingdom Viridiplantae; phylum Streptophyta; class Pinopsida; order Cupressales; family Taxaceae; genus Taxus; species Taxus chinensis. The sequence continues at coordinate 45,812 of JAHRHJ020000520.1, read as the reverse complement.
GTAAAATAGCTTCTGCATCAAACACCAATTGAAATGGCGTGGCCTTGTTCAATCTCTTGCAAGTTGTCCTATATGCCCATAGTACGACAAAGACTTTGTCATCCCAATCTTGTCTCCCCACATCAAAAATTTTGGTCAGCATGTGACTCAGTATCTTGTTAAATGCCTCAGTGGTTCCATTAGCTTGAGGGTGATAAGGGGTGGTCTTGTGATGGGCCACCATGAACTCTGCTAACAAAATCTTGACCGTCTCATTCAAAAAGTGTGTGCCTCTATCACTAGTCAAGCTTAAAGGACACCCATACATGTTGATTATGTTTTCCCACAAGAATCTTGTTGATGTGGTCATTGTGTAATCCTTTGTAGGTGTTGCCTTTTCCCACCTTGTTAAGTAATCAGTGTGAGTTATGATATAGCGCAAACCAGTCCTTCGCGTGGCAGGTGAAATTGGTCCTACAAAATCAATCACCCACTTCTCAAATCATCTATGTTAGTTATCAGTCTCAAGGGCATTTCATCTCTTCTTCTTGGTTTGCCAAGGTGTTGACAATGGTCACAAGCCTTGCAAAAATCAATACAATCCCAGTAGATTATTTCCCACCAAAGCCCTGCCAGTAGAATCTTACGTGTGTTGGCATTCCCTACATAGTGTCCTCCTACAATCCCACCATGTGCTTCTTCCATAATTGCAACACACTCATGTTCTAACACGCACCGAACATAATCTCATCATGACCTAATTTGTATAAATCTCCACCAATTAATATGTAGGGCGTGGCATATATAGCCAACTATTTTCTTTCCAAAGTCTTCATTTCCTCTAGTGCCATACCTATTTTGAGAAACACAATGATATCCTCTAATTCAGAGGGTGTGTGTTGCAGTTTAAATAGTTTTGCATCCAACATTATATCCTCAATGCTTTCTATGTCCTCCCCTGAGTCAATTCTTGATAAATGGTCAGGTCCCAAGTTACTCTTACCTAGTTTTACAACAACCGTAAACTCAAATTCTTGAAATAATAGGACCCATCTACATATGTGCCCTTGTAAAATGGGCTTGTTTACCAAGTACTTCAATGCCATGTGGTCTATGTAGAATATAAAGGGTGTTGCCAACAGAGATACTGCCTAAATTTTTGTAGCACGTAGATCATTGATAATGCCTCACGCTTGCTAGTAGTATAGTTTTACTCTGCTGGTGTCAACTTCCTACTTGCAAAAAAAAAAGGGTGATCAATAATCCCTTCACCAAGTTGTGCTAACATTGCTCCAATGGCCATCCCTGAGGCATCAACATGCACATGGAAAGGCTTATCCCAAGAAGGAAAGTGTAATATGGGTGCAGTGATAATCCTATTCTTCAATGTGTCAAATGTTGTTTGTTGTGCCTCTCCCTAATGGAATGTACATCCATTTTTCAATAATCCCTCCAGTGGCGCAGCGATTTTGGCATACCCCCTTATAAAATTTCAGTAGTACCTCGTACGCCCAAGGAATCCGCGCATTATGCTTTGACTGATGGGTTCTTCCAATCCTACAATAATGGTAACTTTGGAAGGATCTACCAACAAGCCTTCCTTACATATGATATGACCCAACAAGGTTCCAAATGGAGTAGTGAAGAGACATTTCTTGATATTGAGGGATATGCGCAACTTTCGACATCTCTCACACATCAATCATAGATTATCACAATGGTCCTTCACTAGTACGTACATTGTCCAGTCATCAAGGTAGAATTGGAGAAACTTATGGATGAAGTCTTGAAATGCCTACACCACAATGTGCGAAAACACAACAGGCACGTTCTTCAGTCCAAAAGGCATGACCATGTAGGTAAAAATTCCCCATTTAGTGGTGAAAGTTGTCTTTTCTTGGTCCTCCTTTGCAATCCTAACTTGATGATATCTTGAGAATCCATTTGTGAATGAATAGACCTCATGCCCAGCTACTCCTTCCAGGATCTCATCGGTTAAAGGGGTTAGAAAGGGATCAATGACACATACCACATTCAAATCCCTGTAATCAACACAAATCCTTATCCTCTCATCCTTTTAATGCTAATGACCATTGGGCTTATTCATTCTGATTCCTCAACAAGTTTAATGATACTTGAAGCGATCATATTTTCTATCTCTTCATTGACCCAGATGCACATATTTGGATTCATTCGGTAAGGTTTCTTCCGAATCGGGCGCACTCCCTCCTTTAGTTTGATCTGCATCTCCCCTAAATAGTGGTGAACTCTCTTAAGCTCAGGGTACCCGCACAGACATAAATCCTGAAACTCGTGTAATAGATCAATGATTTTTGAAACCTCCTTCTCTGACCAGTAATCCCCGATAGTAGCCTCCTTAGGTTCCGTATCTGAGCTAATGTTGACCTTCTTTGTTTTGAGAGGTCCATGTAGGCTCTCTCAAGTTGTAGTTCCTCTGGTTCCTCCACATCAAAATGCGCCTCCAAATCAGGTTCTCCCAATAATTCTAAAATCCTATCCTCAGACATGGCATTGTCTCCTATAGTTAGGCACTTACAACTTGCAATGCCTTATTGTAGTCATTTTTACACCCACCAAAGAACAAGGGAATCCCATGCGCATTGGCCTATCACCCAGTGGGTGCTGGGCACTCACTTGAGGCATGTGTGGGCGTTGAGTCTCTCTTTTATGTGAGTTGAGTGGGAAAATATCATCAATGATCCAAAATTAAAGGAACTGAGTGGAAATGAGACATGTAAGCATCATAGAGCTCAGAACAAATTCTAGATCAGTGCAATCATTCTAGATAGAAAAGTACTTAACAGATTAAGAACTTAATCAAAATAGAAAGGGAAATGTAGAAGGATTCAAACTTACTCCATAAACATGAATAAAATAGAACCATGCACCAGAATCACTATTGATCATATTCATATAAACTGGTAACCTCATTACATTCATTAGATTCATCACAGAGCATCGCATTAAGGTAGACTGAAGTCATGCATCATAACTGTATCCATATCCTTTAGCTCTTAAAAATAAATTTAAACCCCAATCCCTTGGCACATCCATCTCCTATTTTTTATCTACGCAACCCAATATGACTCCTTGTTGCAGCATTTCTGTAGAGCTCCGCTCTCTATTGATATCTCTCTATCCGTATATCCCATCTATACTATTTCTTCTCCTGCAAGTGCTTGTATATATAGGCATCCCAGAGTGCCAACTCATCCTTCTGCGGCCTCATATTTGTTGCCAAGTGTCTCAATGTGATCCTCCATGGGAGCATGCTCCTTCAGGCCTGAGCTCTCCACTTTTTTCCATGATGGTCTTCTAGAAACTTCCATCGCAGTGCATATTCCTTCCTAGGCCAACCTGTCACCAGGTTGGCACCTTATCCACTCTGCATGCGCAGTCGGGTCACGCTTTTCTCATGTCCTGCCTGATATGCATAATATGGCTAAGTCCTGAGACCTTGTGTACTGATGCGCAACACGGCCCTTTTAAAACCTTCCAGAACCTTACCTTGCGCGCCCATCCTTCAAACTAGGCCTTGCATGCCCATGCGCCTTTGTGTACTTAGCCAATATTTTAGGGGCCAAACATCACCCCACACTACTCCTGTTCTCCATCCGCAGGAACACTTCTCCAATGAATAAAGAATCACATAAGACTTAACGTCTTGGGAAAAGAATAAGGGGATGAAGAATTTAAGAAAAGAAGAAAGAATGGGGAAGTGATGGCATTATTGCAACAAGCTAGGAAAATCTTTTTGCAAGTAGGCCTCCAACTTGTTCCAGGCATTGACTTCATTTTGCGCTCTCTGGCAGAGGTTGCCGACTAGGGCGCTTACCTCCCCAAAACTTAGTCCATCTCCTTGAGTGTTCATAGTGTCAATAATTTTTTCCAACTCCTTGCCCACGTCCTCAAGCGCGTCCATCCTTCTAGTAATCTGTGGGTATAGCTCCTTCAGCTGGTTCTTGATTGTACCCCTTAGGGCCTTAATAGCTTCTGACTTCTTTTCAACTTCAGCCAGGATTCTATCCCACTCTTCTATGTTCCCTTTGTTCTTCTCTTGGAAATCTTTAAGCTCTACCTCATAGTTAGTGACTAGAATACCCACCACTTTATCTCTGTCTATGCAGTTGTCATATACGGCCTCAGCGGTATGGGCAACAATATTCACATCAGCAAGGACTTTGTTGTATTCATCCATGATTGCTACTACCTTTAACTTATCCTCCTTCTCCAGGTGCGCTACTACTTCTTCCATGGATTATAAGGCTAGAGGTTACCTCTCCATGGTGAGGATGCACGTTAGGTCTTCAAGGCACTCAAGGGAAGATCCATACTTTTGCAAGAGCGGTGTTAAGTCTGGATGCTTCAAAACAATGGAATCTATGATGGATTCTCCCTTCTTATGTACTTCACTCACCCTTGCCTTTTCTTCCCTCAGCTCATGCTTTAGCTGAGCACTAATCAAATCCTCCCACTTTAAACCTTGGCCTTATCTTCTAGCTCTTCCTCCTTCTTTTCAAGTTCTTCCTCCATATTTTCTAGTTCTGATTCTAGAAATCTTATCCTTTCATTACATCCAAAGAGCCTAGATTCAACCTCAACTGAGACCTTGTTTAGCGCTTGCGTACTACTCATTGAGATCCGCTGAGCATTTACTAAGGGGTCTCCTTTTGACTCTGGGAATTTTCATTAGTGCCCTCCATGGCTTACCTCGAGCTCTGCGATCATCGTTGTGGGACTCAATTTACTAATAGAGTATCTTCCTTGTCTGAGGGTATGCACCTTCTTCCTCAAACGACTTCATTACCACGAGTTGATATTTTGGGATGGTGCTTTGGAAGTGCATGCACAACACCTTATGGATCATCAATGTAGCCTATAATCCTTAGTGTCATGGGTCGTAGAGGTGCAGATCTTTCAGTAGCAAGACACATTCTTCCGAATTAATTACTGCAACAAGGGACATCTACTTACATCATGGTCCCCATGAAAAATCTCATAGTCTACTATCACGATGTGCTCCAATACTTGTTCTCTGGGGAAATTATCCTTGACATGACCCTCTACTGTCACCTCATTTACTTGCACCATATACACTTGGAAGTTTGTAATCTTGTGCGCCAACCTCCTCACTTTTCTAGTTGCTTAGCCATAACAACCTAGATACCCTTGAGATTCCAAAATGGGCTAACATATATCAACACTTCCAACAGCTTCTTCAGCATGTAGGGCAACTTCTAAGTGCTCTTGCGCAGGTTCAGTGAATGTTTTATGAGATAAAGCTCCCTCTAAATGGAGTTATCAAGCCTCCAACAAACCATTGAGCATGTTCCATGAAGGGTGAATCTTCCTATGAAAATTTTGATAGGAGGGTTTTGAATCGTACATCATACTCCCACACACTCTCTGCCATTCCTTGTTGAATCTCCTTCAGGGTGTTGATTCTCTTCTGTTCAAACTCAGGGATGTGGAATTTTGCCTAGAAGGCATTCTTTAAAGTAGTATAGTCCACCACCATTTGATGAGGGTCATATTTCCTATACCAACTATGCGCGGGACCTTGCAACGTCGTTGCAAACTGGCTTGCCTTCCACTCTAGGCTAGTGATCCCTTTCACATGTCATAGCACCTCACACTTGTGAACATGTATTGCAGCATCTTTAATACCTCTATAATATGGAAAATGTAAAGACATCTCAAAGAAAACTTGAGGAGGTGGTTGGGCCCTTTTCCTCCTGAGCCAGAGCCTTGGTTTCCTCCGGTGTTTCCCCCACCACCAGATCTACTAGGTCATGTGCCTCCTGACCCACCAGACCCACTAGATCCACTAGGTCATGTTCCTCTCATCCCACTAGATCCACAGGTCTTGTAGTGGTCGTGCCAAGGGTTCCTAATGTTCCACTGAACTATGTGCTGACGGTTTGTGATAATGCCCCACTACCAAGAGAGTACCCCACGCCACTCCCAGACATGAGACCAAAGGCTTGTCTACTTGCTCCTTGTCCAAAAATTCCTCTAAATACTAGAATAGTATGTATAGCCATATAAGTGGGAAATGAGAAATTATATCTCCTGGGAGTAGATCTGTCACTTCCACTGATACCAACTGGGTTAACAATATTCTCACCTTGTTCTGGAAAATCAAGCACCAAGGTTTGGTCACTAGGTGGGTTCAGATATGCGCCAATGACTCTTCTCTCTCTACGTGACAAACTCTCATCAGAATTTGAAGGGGTCTCTCTTACATGCTTGCCAAGATGGGTAGCACAAATTACTTAGGTTCCACGTCCTCTACGTGAACCTCAAATCCTTCCTACAACATATACCTCCATAGATCCATCACACCTGCAACCTCGCATTGTCTAAGAATCTCCCTTTCATGCGCTTCACTATACTTGAGTCATCTCTCCTCCCTTTCTTTCTCCATCGCAATATCTGCCATCTTCCTCCACCCTAGCTTCCTCGCCCAGTGCTCAAAGCGGTTTAGTCAACCATTGGAAATGCCTCTAAACTCAAGGTAACAATCAAGATCTTCATTTCTAGAGGAATAACATGTAGAAATGATCCTTTGGGCTCCCATAGAAACTCAAACTCAGAAACTTCTAGACAAGAATATGTAGAAATAGCTTACTTGAGAGAGTAACTAGCCAGTAATCCTTTCCACCAATGATCCACAGCACGAGTCCACGTCAGATTTGCATCTTATAGCCTCTAGTATTCTTCCTAGGTCCACTCACGTGATCTTTAATACCAATTTGATCTAGACGCATATGTGGAGAGCCATTCATACATTTCTACTGGTAAGCAACAGAAAAAAGTTTCATACAAATCATGGTAGAAGTTCTCTTCTACCCATCTACGTGCATTAAACTTAGGTCTAGTGTTGAATCTCTGAGAAAATTCATCCTCCGTGCTCTTGAACCATGATTCAACATTTTCCAAAGTTAAACACTCTGTCATCATTTATTGCACAGATCATGATGTATGCCATTTCCCACTACAACTTTGAAAAGAGGTCCCGGCAACAGAACCAAGATGTAGTCATTTTTACACCTACCAAAGAACAAGGGAATCTTATGCGCATCGGCCTATCACCCAGTGGGCATTGGGTGCTCACATGAGGCATGTACGAGTGCCGAGTCTCTCTTTATGTGAGTTGAGTGGGAAAACATCATCTATGATCCAAAATATAAAGGAAGTGAGTGGGAATGAAACATGCAAACATCATAGAGCTCAGAACGGCTCTAGATCATTGTACTCATTACAGACAAAGATACTTTAACAAACTTAAAGAACTGAATCAAAACAGAAAGGAAATTGCATAGGAATTCATATTCATCTTATAAACATACATGAAAAGGGACTACGAAGAATCATGTATGCATCTGAACCAAGAAGGATCATATTCAATTAAACTTGGTAACCTCATTACATTCATTAGACTTCACTACAGAGCATCACCACATTATGGCAGACCGAAGTCATGCATCATAACTAAATCCATATCATTTAGTTCTCAAAAAGAAATTAAAACCCCAAGCCCTTGATACATCCTTCTCCTATATTTCATCTACCCAACCCAATATGACTCCTTACGGCATTTCTGTAGAGCTCCGCTCTCTATCGATCTCTCTCTATCCGCAATCCCACCACACTTTTCTTTTGCGGGCGCTTGTATATATAGGCATCCCAAAGTGCCAACTCATCCTTCTGCAACCTCAAATCCAGCGCCAAGTGTCTAAATGTGGTCCTCCATGGGAGCATGCTCCTCTAGGCCTGAGCTCTCCACTTTTTGCCATGATGTCTTCTAGAAACTTCTATCACAGGGCATATTCCTTCCTAGGCCAACCTATCTCCAGGCTGGCACCTTATCCACTCAGCATGCACAGTCGAGTCACGCTTTTCTCGCATCCTACCCGATACGTAAAATCTAACTTAGTCCCGAGACCTTGTCTACCAGCACACAACATGGCCCTTCTAAAACCTTCCTAGAACCTTGCCTTGCGTGCCTTCTCCTTACACACCCATCCTTCAACCTAGGCCTTGCGTGCCTATGCGCCTTTGTGTACTTAGCCAATATTTTAGAGGCCCAACACTTATTCACCAATGGCTTAGTAGTTTGATATTCAAAGGTTTGAATTAAGTCATATGTTAACTCTCACCAGTTCCCTGTCTGACGGCATAATTTTGAATGAACATACCATGCGCACGCACAACCATGTAGTGTGGAATAAAAATTGTGCACCCAAAGGGAAGGGGTAAAGCTTATGTGCCTCCCATCCATGTTCTCTCACATTCTTGAACATGTTCTGAGGCGGGTGCCCCTCCATCATAGCCACAAATTTTAGTAGGCGCATTACTCTGGAAGAATCTAATAGAGAGTGGGTTCCTCACCTCACGCCATTCTAGAAGACTATCCTAGTGCATTTCCCACCATCGTTTTGCGGTCCCACGTAACATGTAGATAAGCATGCTTTGCCTTTCGATTTTGCATCTCCACTAGGCTTTCATGGCTCGCAAGAAAACATCAGGGTTTCCTTCCCCAGTGTAGCTCAGTAATTGTTTTCCTTTCAAATGCCTAAGCGGGCGCGTCTTCGTCACCCTTGTAACAGAGCCTCGTATTTGTTTCCCAATCAACTCATATGTCCCGTGCGCTTAATTTTCACACGCTACACTAGTGTTATCACTTGTAGATTGAGCGTCTTCCCACTGAATAACTCCCACCGTAGGGTGTATCACCTCAGGGTCCCTGATAGCATGCAAATAGATTATGTCGAGGGATTCTTCTCCTAAGGGATCAGTATAGGGTGTCAACTTCCCATCGGTCAAGTGGATGATAACCCGTTCTTCCTTATTCTCAAAACTTATGTATCCCTTATTGAACCTTAGATCTATAATATTCTTATAGCACCAGGGACACCCAAGTAATGCTGGAAAGTTGTCTGCCTCAGCTAGTGCCAAGATTTCAAAGTCTTAAGTGAATTTCACCCCTTGGATAGTGATAACATTGTCCTTCAAGACACCAATGGGCATCACCTATGTCTTGTTGGCCATATATAGCACATTTGAGGATGGTTGTGATGGGGGCCTTCCCATTTGATGCCATGCATCTAGGGTGAGAACATTAACATCTGCACACGTGTCTATCAAAATATTTCTTAGGAGCCATCCGTAGACTACTGCATTCACGGTAATCTACTTATCATAATCAATGGTGTGAGGGGGAAGATTAGCATGTAAGACCTGTCACTTGCACTTTCTTCTAGCGTGTGGTAATTTCTCCTGAAACCATTCCCCTAGCAAAGGGACGATATTCTCTTGCCTCAACATTTTGCATACTTCCTTAACTTCATCCAGATCCTTCTGTTGAGCCTCAAAGTATTTCCTTTTCTCTGACTACCGTGAATGATCCTTTAGTCACTAGATATCTCCTTGTAGGCTTCGAATCACATTCATGGTCTCCTGATAAACCTTTTTTTGATGAGAAAGATTTGGATACTTCCTGTGCACCACCTATTCTCTTATGACCAGTGATCTCTATTTTGGTATTTCCCTGGCATGTGCAACCTCAACTCGTGTTGTCACTAGTATAGGTTCTAACTCTAACTCACGTGCCACTTGACATCCATTATGAGTCGGCCTTCTTCATGCTTACCATTTCGACACCTTTATCATTCCATTGTTGCTAGCTCATGTGCTCAAATAACTCTGGGAACTCCTCATACTTGTATTTTTTTCCACACCAAGAGCATTGTAGTAGGTCAAGGCATTCGTGCTTATAATATTCTGTGGACCCACAATTATAACAGGTCCGGTGAGGAAATTCACTTCTTCGAACTCCGTAATTTCCATAACCTCTAAATCCTTCGCAAAAGCCTTGCCCACGAGCTCCTCCATCTGTGTGCTCTTCATAATGACAACCATCATCATTCGAATTGTTTGCAACGCTGGTCTGGCGCACACCAATATCAATGGCATCATGTACCTGGTCAATCAATCTATAATCCTTTGTAACATCCACATTTTAAGATATTAGAACAAGGGAATTTTTATTTTTTTTACAATGTTCTCTGTTATGAATTATATAATTCAAACACACGTTCAAGTTATAATAATTGTTCTCTGTCTAATTAATGTAATTTGGATCACACAATTTCTTTTAAAAACCAATGTTCCCTGTTCACATATTTGTAATATGGAACACACATTCAATGCCATTCAATCATATAACAGATACCATATGCTGTTGTAAATGACTAAAAGAACTACCGATCTCCCATTTTATGGCTCGGAGTTTCAGTGATCTCTCATTTCATGACTCGGTGACTTACCGATCCTTCATGTTAATCCATGCATTGTATAATAACTATATAGGGTTCTGTTACCGTTTCCAGTTATCGAAGTGATCCATTTAAGAAGCCTATCTGAATATCTGTTACTGATATTCATCTGACATCCTGCATCTTAAACTAGGTGATTAGGACAACGCAACCAGCACTTACGATACTTTGGCCAAAGATTTTCACATGCTTTGTATGATTATACTCCTAGATGTGATACACATCAATGGAATACGTCCTTCACCTCACTTCGTCTGTTATCTAGAATGGTCTTTCTTGATCTCTGTCAGTCCTTCCGTCTAAGGTCAAGCTTTAACCCCAACTAGAAATATGAATGAGTATAGGAAGTTACTTATGGTAACTAAAGGTACGCAGACGTACGGTGTCATCCCTAGATGAATCCGTGTATCTAGTTACCTTTAGTCCTCCGGAGTCACTCCGTATACGTGATCACATTCCTATCCCCATCTAAGAACTTAGTATCCAGCTTATGTAAACTTGATGATTTGATTCGGGAGGGCATTGTAATATGTCAGCTATAACATTGAGTCGTCATGAAGGCCCCGCCTTCATGAAGACACCATATTATAGCTAGCGTATGCCAATGTCCTACAGAATCCTCTCATCGAGAGTACACATCTAGCTCGAGTGTGATTTGATTATAATCTTAATATTTAAGATCAACTTTCAGTAGCCGTGTTGATCCTTTAACCTCGTTCTCGTTACAGTTATATGTAGCTAAGAGAGAGACTTAAATTGTCTTCTAGCTTAATATACACCCTCTCCTTCATACCGAAGGGTTGCATATTCTCTTCTTGGTTCTTTTATTTAATCTTTGGACTAATCAGTCCATTACAGATAAACGTAATAATTTTAACCTATTAAACTTAAACAAGTTTTTACCCACAACTATAAACAAATTCAGAATTCCATCTTATTAGACATCATTTAAACGAGGTCTAATTCTAAATGAATATATTCATTTAATATCCATATCCTTACTTCAGTTAAGGTTGGTCACCTATAGATATGTTTCCCCATATCTAATAATTTATGAATTTAAACATTTCGATAATGCTTAACGGAGTCCGAATACAAAGTTCGGCTACTCCTATGTTATTTTATATTCCTTAGCTTATAAGCTAATCCCGAATACCTTTCAATTAAGAGATCATGTTTACCTAAATCCATTTTAATGCCAATTTAAAATTCATCTTAACCCAAGTATGAACTAATTGTACATTCCAACGTAAAATTTGCATTCAGGTAAAGAATAGATGTTATTTCCTTTTAAATCTATCCACTATTGTTTGAATAAATTTAAATCAAGGAATAATATTATATTCTCAATCTTATTCAACAATATAAAATTGATACAGCCATTAAATATCACACTTTTCCTTGTATTCATCCATAAGTTTTAGAATCTATACATTTGCTAGCCCAAACGGCTGGACTTCATTTATATCAAACAACATTACAACTCATAAAGATAGAAGAATGTAATTTCTTCCTTTCTCATTTCCTCGTAGAGGAATAATAGCTATCAAATATAGTCCATCCTCAGTTAATCAAAAGAAGTATTAGAAAACAACCATGTCTTCGTTTATACTCAAATTCCATCTGCAAAATTACTTGCACGAGTCCATTCGTTGAACTGAGCATATTGAGCACTTGTCATTAAAATGAGGTGCTTTTAATTAACTGTCTCAATAAAAGAACCTTGCTTTTATGAAACGTTAAAATGAACATCATCCAAGAATTAAGTACTGATAAGGGTGAACAGCATAACAACCCAATCATCTAATCACCCTCCCAATCAGAAAAGAAAGGATTACTGCCCCTTTTTCCCAAATAATTACTACAAGAAGTAATTTCCATCAACTAGTTCTAGAATTAACATCTGTAAGAACTAAAACACAATTATGCATACTGTTGTTCCAACATAAATACTATAATTTCCTTTCCTTTACAACAGTTATAATTTCAAAAGATAAAATTTGACTAAAAATTTAAACCGAATTACTTTCCTTTCCTTTCATGCAACTCATTTGATTTCAAGCAATCAAATGTTGAAGAGAAAAGTAAACAACAATTAAATGCAGATGATTAAACCAAAGCAGTACAAAATTCACTCCTTAACAATTATGGATTTCCAACTGTACGAGAGAACAAATGAGTATTAATTCAAATTATCCATCCAACACTTTACTTCCTTTCTTCATAACTGTACTGGGAATTTAATCCCAATGTGATATCAATCAATGATAACAGTCCAAAGATAAATAAAAAAAGTCAATAATCGAAAATAAAGGAAGAAGGATTACCTCTTCTCACTGTCTAACCAAATATCCATTATTCATAACAGACATATTCCAATAGTATGATTCATTTTGACTAGTATATTTCAGTATTCAAAAACTACTATTTACCTTTCCAAAAGTTGATCAGAGTTCATTGCAACTGGTCCATAAGCATCAATACCAACAGAACCTCTAAACACAATCATTTTCCTTCTAAATATTTCACTCTACAGACATTCACGTCTAGATATAAACAAGCAAGAATATACAGCTAGTTTTATCAGCAACGTTTCATCAAAACAAGCATTTCAGCTAAACCTGAACAACAAGAATGTACAGCTAGCTGCAAAATCATGAGTTCCATCATAGTAGTAAAAAGAATCATTTTCCAAACATTGAAAGAATTCCACTTCAGTTCAGTCTTGATGAAACAACAAGAAGTCTAAAAGGCAGTTCGTATAGGTATACATACATATATATGCAAATAATTCATCTTCCAATCCAAAGAAGACTGAAATAGCAAACTTCTAATCCATCCGGTAAATATCCAGATACTTAGTTCCAGAATCAGGAAATAATTCTTTCAACAAAATCTTTCATGGATTTCAACCAAATACGGAGGCTTTAAATTGTTTTAATAGGAAGTGAGAGTAAAACAATAAAGCAAGCCCACTGTTCCCAAGAATTTATATTCTATGTGTTATCTACCCTCAGGGAAATAACTCACCCAACAGTTCCATCTATCATTCTCACGGTTCCTCAAAAACCGTTCACGCACAGAATTCAGAAAACAATCTCCATATCAGTATCATTTACATAAGACCAAATCCATAATGCACAATAAAATCCACTTACCATTACCTTCAGATTTCAAAACAACAAAAGAGAAAACTTAATTCATTAATAGTTTTTAATAAGAAAAACACTCGTTTTCTTCAAAACGCACAAGAATACCCAAGTCGTATTCATCCTTATAATGACAATTCAACCAGACGTACAAAATCATCTCATCCTTCCATTTCACAAGAATGCACAGAACTCAGAATTGATATACACTTAGCTAATGTATTCATTAGCACAAACTCATAATGGTAATAAAACAAATACCCAACACTGTCAAAACGAACCCACACAACATGGACAGTTATATTCGACTTAATCATTATCCAACGAAATGCTCAAGTCACATACAACAAAAGAAAATGACTCAACCCAAAAATCACCTCAACATAACAGCAAAATCGAATAACCAAAACCCCCTTCATAAGAGCAGGGTTGTTTTAATGAGATGATTAAGCAAAAGCAAATGGTTTAAGGAGAAGGGCTTAACATGCCTGTATTTTTTTGTAGTTTGAAGAAAACCACGTCCACTGGAGTTGTTTCTCTCCATGACGTCCTCATCCAGGCTTTCCAAATAGTCACTAACTTCCACAAGCTCAAAAATAGCCTTTGCTTCTGCAAAGAACAGAAGCAATAACCAAAATACAGCAGGTTCGACAGAACAATGAAAAAAAACAAAATGCAGAGCAACTAAAACCGGTTGCACACCACAACAAATAATGTTTTCCTCAATCGTCTTTCCAAGGTGAACCAGTCGCTAAGACCAATGTCATTGAATGCATTGATTGCATTACCTTTTTCCTCATTCCTCACGCCACCGCCGACTCAGGTTGGCGAGTTTTCTTTTTCAAATTTTGCATGTAATTTCTTTTTATTCACTTAGCTAGTTAGATGCCTCCAACTCTTCCATGTTCCCTCCAAACTTGGCACTGCACATGTAAGGACTTCATTTACTGTCCCATTAAATTTCTAACCTTCCCTCCTTATCCGTTTCCATCCACATGGGTCCATAAGTCCCCCTCCATAGGTTAGGAATAGTTTAGGATTTTTAATAGTCCATATCTAGGTTATTCACCTAGTTCATATGTTAGTAGAATTTGCATCTATTTTCATCCTTATGAAATTTAAAATCCATATAGGGTAGTAGTTACGGTATAGGATAAAACTTAGTAGTAGGTTAGAGTTTAATCCCATAGTATTTAATTAATAGTTTCCAATCAAGTCTTTCCGACTGACAGTTGTATTCAACACAATGCAGGACGTTTCGTCCTATGTTCCACATACCTGTGCCACTCGCATCCAGGCCCTTATCATCTTACGTTGTCTAGCATTACAATGGTGTGTGGTTCGAGAATCAAACCTTTTTCATTGGAATCTACGTACCAGATATTCATACCTGAAATCAGGTGCTGCAACATTTATATCGACCTTTAGTCTGGTTTCAGACTTCATTCTGGTTTAGAAGTAAATCGACAAAGCGATCACAAGAAGGCCACATCATACCTTGGATCAATGGAATTGATTCAAGGTGTGCTGTCAATCAGCGAAAAGAGTTCATCAAGCATACGACAAGTATGTTGTCTCATTAGCAACACATAACAATAATAACTTCTGTCCCAAGTAAACAAATTACAGCAAACAAGGGCCCAGATTAGCAACACATTCCTTTAAGATCAAAAGATATGTCTTAACATATTTATCTTCATTTCTGTAGTTACAACATCATGAAAAGTAATTACCATGATAGCTTACAAAAATTCAAGGCGTTACATATACAAATGTTAGCTGTTATGGCATGCGAAGGGGATCACTACCTCAGAATGAAAGGCAAGTCAGTTTGCAACAACGTTGCAACGGCACGCATAGTTGGTACTGGAAGTATAACCCCCCCTAGACAATAGTAGATTATACCACGTTGCGTAATGCCTTCTTAGCTGAATTGCATATTCCTGAGTTTGAACATAAGAGCATTAGTGCGTTGAAGGAGATTGAACAAGGTATGGCATAGAGTGGGTGGGAGTATGATGCGAGTTTTAAAACTCTCTTATTAAAAATGTCTTATGATATTCATCCTTCTCAGCATGCTCAATGGTTTGTTGGAGGACTAATAACGCCCTTCAATAGAGCGCTTTCACATAATAATTTCACAGACCTGCACGAGGCCTTGGAGGCTACGCTGCGCGCTAAGGCTGTGGGAAGCATGGATACCAGTGTTAGTCCTTTTCTTGAAGCTCATATTGTTGTCATGGTAAAGCAGCTAGAGAAGTTGTCTACGAACTTGGCACTTAAGACTCGTAGTGGCCTATGGCGCATGGATTATGAGGTAGAGGGGCATAAAATGGACAATTGTCCTTGGTGATCAGTACGTGTGATAATAGTAGACTGTGAAATTTTCCATGGGGATCATGATGCAAGTAGGTGTCTGTTACTACAACACGCAATCTGTAAGAATGTGTCTTGTTATTGCAAGATTTGCACCTCTACTACTCATCACACCAAGGATGTAACGCCTTGAATTTTTGTAAGCTATCATGGTAATTACTTTTCATGATGTTGTAACTACAGAAATGAAGATAAATATGTTAAGACATATCTTTTGATCTTAAAGGAATGTGTTGTTAATATGGACCCTTGTTTTCTGTAATTTGTTTACTTGGGACAGAAGTTATTATTGTTGTGTGTTGCTAATGAGACAACAGACTTGTCGTATGCTTGATGAACTCTTTTCGCTGATTGACAGCACACCTTGAATCAATTCCATTGATCCAAGGTACGTTGTGGCCTTCTTGTGATTGCTTTGTCGATTTACTTCTAAACCAAAATGAAGTCTGAAACCATACTAAAGGTCGATATAAAAGTTGCAGCACCTGATTTCAAGTATGAATATCTGGTACGTAGATGCCAATGAAAAAGGTTCGATTCTCGAACCACACACCATTGTAATGCTAGACAGCGTAAGATGATAAGGGCCTGGATGCGAGTGGCACAGGTATGTGGAACATAGGATGAAATGTCCTGCATTGTGTTGAATACGACTGCCAGTCAGAAAGACTTGATTGGAAACTATTAATTAAATACTATGGGATTAAACCCTAACCTACTACTAAGTTTTATCCTATACCCTAACTACTACCCTATATGGATTTTAAATTTCATAAGGATGAAAATAGATGCAAATTCTACTAACCTATGAACTAGGTGAATAACCTAGATATGGACTATTAAAAATCCTAAACTATTCCTAACCTATGGAGGGGGACTTATGGACCCATGTGGATGGAAACGGATAAGGGAAGGTTAGAAATTTAATGGGACAGTAAATGAAGTCCTTACATGTGTAGCACCAAGTTTGGCAGGAACATGGAAGAGTTGGAGGCATCTAACTAGATAAGTGACTAAAAAGAAATTACATGCAAAATTTGAAAAAGAAAACTCACCAACCTGAGTCGGCGGTGGCGCGAGGAATGAGGAAAAAGGTAATGCATTCAATGCATTCAATGACATTGGTCTTAGTGATCAGTTCGCCTTGGAAAGAGGATTGAGGAAAAAATTGTTTGTTGTGGTGTGCAATCGGTTTTAGTTGCTCTGCATTTTGTTTTTTTTCATTGTTCTGTCGAACCTACTATATTTTGGTTATTGCTTCTATTCTTTGGAGAAGCAAAGGCTATTTTTGAGCCTGTGGAAGTTAGTGACTGTTTGGAAAGCCTGGCTGAGGATGTCGTGGAGAGAAACAGCTCCAGTGGACGCGGTTTTCTTCGAACTACAAAAAAATATAGGCATGTTAAGCCCTTCTCCCTAAACAACTTGCTTTATCTTAATCGTCTCATTAAAAAAACCCTGCTCTTATGAAGGGGGTTTTAGTTATTCGATTTTGCTGTTATGTTGAGGTGATTTTTGGGTTGAGTCATTTTCTTTTGTTATATACGACTTGAGCATTTCCTTGCATAATGATTAAGTCGAATATAATTGTCCATGCTGTGTGGGTTCATTTCAACAGTGTTGGGTATTCATTTTATTACCATTATGAGTTTGTGCTAATGAATACATTAGCTAAGCATATATCAATTCTGAGTTCTGTGCATTCTTGTGAAAATGGAAGGATGAGATGATTCTGTACGTCTGGTTGAATTGTCATTATTAGGATGAATACGACTTGGGTATTCTTGTGTGTTTTAAAGAAAACGAGTGTTTTTCTTATTAAAAACTATTAATGAATTAAGTTTTCTCTTTTGCTGTTTTGAAATCTGAAGGTAATGGTAAGTGGATTTTATTGTGCATTATGGATTCGGTCTTATGTAAATGATATTGATATGGAGATTGTTTTTTGAATTCGGTGTGTGAACGGTTTTTGAGGAACCGTGAGAATGATAGATGGAACTGTTGGGTGAGTTATTTCCCTGAGGGTAGACAGTGCATAGAATATAAATTCTTGGGAACAGTGGGCTTGCTTCATCATTTTACTCTCACTTCCTTTTAAAACGATTAAAAGCCTCTGTATTTGGTTGAAATCCATGAAAGATTTTGTTGAAAGAATTATTTCCTGATTCTGGAACTGAGTATCTGGATATTTACCGGATGGATTAGAAGTTTGCTATTTCAGTCTTATTTGGAGTGGAACTATGATGGAACTCATGATTTTGCAGCTAGCTGTACATTCTTGTTGTTCAGGTCTAGCTGAAATGCTTGTTTTGATGAAACGTTGCTGATAAAACTAGCTGTATATTCTTGCTTGTTTATATCTAGACGTGAATGTCTGTAGAGTGAAATATTTAGAAGGAAAATGATTGTGTTTAGAGGTTCTGTTGGTATTGATGCTTATGGACCAGTTGCAATGAACTCTGATCAACTTTTGGAAAGGTAAATAGTAGTTTTTGAATACTTAAATATACTATTCAGAATGAATCATACTATTGGAATATGTCTGTTCTGAATAATGGATATTTGGTTAGACAATGAGAAGAGGTAATCCTTCTTCCTTTATTTTCGATTATTGACTTTTTTTATTTATCTTTGGACTATTATCATTGATTGATATCACGTTTGGATTAAATTCCCAGTACAATTATGAAGAAACGAAGGAGAGTGTTGGATGGATAATTTGAATTAATGCTCATTTGTTCTCTCGTACAGTTGGAAATCCATAATTGTTAAGGAGTGAATTTTGTACTGCTTTGGTTTAAGCATCTGCATTTAAATGTTGTTTACTTTTCTCTTCAGCGTTTGATTGCTTGAAATCAAATGAGTTGCATGAAAGGAAAGGAAAGTAATTTGGTTTAAATTTTTAGTCAAATTTTATCTTTTGAAATTATAACTGTTGTAAAGGAAAGGAAATTATAGTATTTATGTTGGAACAACAGTATGCATAATTGTGTTTTAGTTCTTACAGATGTTAATTCTAGAACTAGTTGATGGAAATTACTTCTTGTAGTAATTATTTGGGAAAAAGGGGTAGTAATCCTTTCTTTTCTGATTGGGAGGGTGATTAGTTGATTGGGTTGTTATGTTGTTAACCCTTATCAGTACTTAATTCTTGGATGATGTTCATTTTAACGTTTCATAAAAGTAGGGTTCTTTTATTGAGACAGTTAATTAAAAGCACCTCATTTTAATGACAAGTGCTTAATATGCTCAGTTCAACGAACTAACTCGTGCAAGTAATTTTGCAGATGGAATTTGAGTATAAATGAAGACATGGTTGTATTCTGATACTTCTTTTGATTAACTGAGGATGGACTATATTTGATAGCTATTATTCCTCTAAGAGGAAATGAGAAAGGAAGAAATTACATTCTTCTATCTTTATGAGTTGTAATGTTGTTTGATATAAACGAAGTCCAGCCGTTTGGGCTGGCAAATGTATAGATTGTAAAACTTATGGATGAATACAAGGAAAAGTGTGATATTTAATGGTTGTATCAATTTTATATTGTTGAATAAGATTGAGAATATAATATTATTCCTTGATTTGAATTTATTCAAATGATAGTGGATAGATTTAAAAGGAAAATAACATCATCTATTCTTTACCTGAATGCAACTTTTACGTTGGAATGTACAATTAGTTCATACTTGGGTTAAGATGAATTTTAAATTGGCATTAAAATGGATTTAGGTAAACATGATCTCTTAATTGAAAGGTATTCGGGATTAGCTTATAAGCTAAGAATATAAAATAACATAGGAGTAGCCGAACTTTGTATTCGGACTCCGTTAAGCATTATCGAAATGTTTAAATTCATAAATTATTAGATATGGGGAAACATATCTATAGGTGACCAACCTTAACTAAAGTAAGGATATGGATAATAAATGAATATATTCATTTAGAATTAGACCTCGTTTAAATGATGTCTAATAAGATGGAATTCTGAATTTGTTTATAGTTGTGGGTAAAAACTTGGTTAAGTTTAATAGGTTAAACTTATTACGTTTATCTGTAATGGACTGATTAGTCCAAAGATTAAAGAAAATAACCAAGAAGAGAATATGAAACCCTTCGGTATGAAGGAGAGGGTGTATATTAAGCTAGAAGACAATTTAAGTCTCTCTCTTAGCTACATACAACTGTAACGAGAACAAGGTTAAAGGATCAGCACGACTACTGAAAGTTGATCTTAAAGGGTAAATTTGATAACATGCATCAGGATGTCCAAATTCCAAGAAAAATGACTGATTCAGAGCAAAATCAGGTTTCTAGGGTCCCTTCAGGAATCTTTCTAACTCCCCAGGCCGAAGAAGGAGGGAGCAAGCTTTGAGAAAGTGCGGAGAAGGTTGCAGAAAGCAAGTAGTTTGGGCCAGTAAAAATTGTAAAAATCGGCTAAGTCCTGGTCCAGCACAAGGTGGGACGAACGGGACAGAGATACGCGAACCGCCCGAACCGCCCGAAATGAGTCCAGGCGGCCCACTAAGCAAATGGGACAAGTGGGACAGAAGTACGCGGCGGGCGCGAAAAGCCGATCCAGCCGAGGAGAAAAATTGGCTAACTGCTGAAGAGGGTAGCATTCAGGACGAGTGGAACAAATGGACGCGAAATGCCCGAACCGGCCGGATCGCGCGAAATCAGTACAAGGAGCCCAAAAGCAATTGGGACGCGCGGGCCAGAAATACGCGAACCGCCCGAACCGGCCGAAAAGAGTCAAATCAGTCCGAATCAAAATGGGACAGGCGGGCCACAAATACCCGAATCGGCCGAAATTGTCCCAAAAGGTCCAAAATTAAATGGGACATCCGGGACAAATGGAGGCGAGGTACGCGTAGGAGCCGAATCAGCCGAGGACCAATCAGAAGCTGCCACGTGTCCTCACAAGAGAAAAGTCAAAAAAGTCAATGGGCGGGTTTTCGAGCACCGATCCGAACCAATGGGATAATGCCACGTGTCCCAGCTAGGGCCCACAAGGAAAATTCAAAAGACAGCCCGCCGAAAAGCAGAAGAGAGAGAATTATTCAGCGAATCAGAGCATGCCACGTGGCGTCCAAGTGGCAGTGCGCGGGAAAATATTTCAAAATCCGTTTTCGCCTGTTCCGTGCCCTAAATCTTCAGATCGACATATCTTTCGATCCAGAGCTCGGATTTGCACGTTCTTGATATCAACGGAAAGCTTGTGAGATTCTCTACACGTTTCCAGGGTCAATCTTGCATTTTCGTTCAGTTTGAAAAAAGAAAATCAGAAGACGCCTCTGGCACGAAATAATAAGCAGAGATAATGCTTCAACAACCACTTTATTACAGCAGACAACCCGCCGCTTCTGTTAGGCAAACCGCCGCTTTGCCAGAACCCGCCGCTTCTGCCATGATGGACGAATTAAATGCAACCTAGAGGTGGTTGGGGCAGATTTCGATTTCCTCTCTCTTTTCTCTCCCATTCTTCCTATAAATTGTAAGGAGGGGTTTCTTTCTGTTGTTGGACATTTTCCACTTTGCACCCTCCCTTCTCTCCTGTTCATAAGAAGATTTGTGGAGTTCTCAAACCTCCCATATAGACTGGAACACCGTTTTTTTTGCCTTTTGGCCATTGCAATGTATTGAATCCGTCCTTGAGCAATATATATGTGTCTGTGGTTGCTTCTAAACCCTCTTACATATTTATTACTGTCATTCTTGATCTTTCATTGCATTTTTGCTATCTGTGCATGGTGTTGTGTTACATCTACATGATCTGTGTTAAATTTGGCAAAGCATATGTTCTTCATTCCTTGGTGCATCACCTCTATTAGCTTAGATTTATTTTATGCATCTTCTTACCTTGTCTCCTTGGCAAATTAGATTAGATTTTGAGGAAATCCTCTGCATATTTCGTATGCACCTGAACAGAGGAATAGGAACCAGCCTTTCTCTGGAGATTCCTTTCTCACTCTTCAAGTCCCACACTTGGAGAAAGGATTCAATGTTATGCAATCACACTGGATATTAATATGATCAACCTAGAAATCTGATCAACATCCAGGGGTGCTGTGATTTTGCACTAACAGTTTTGGCACGCCCGGTGGGACCAGAGGTCTCATTTTTTATTGCAGCAAGGTTGATGTGCATCTGCTGCAATTTTCTTGCTTGAAAAGAGCTATTATTTGCATATCTGGCGACTCCAAGGGGAGGAATCAACTGGTTCCAGCAGTCAGGCCTAAAAGCTTATGAGAAGAATCACAAGGTCAAGAGCTGGAGAAGAGGAAGTGCTGTTTGAATACCTGCAACTATCTCCAAGAAGAAGGCAAAGAGGAAGAAGGATTCAAAGGTCTCCATCTCCACCAAACAGAACTCTTTCAACTCCTCCACCTGAGCGGCCTTTCTTTCAGTATACAAGGGTTTTAAGACCAATCAGAATGGCGCAACCAGTGAACCCCTATGTCAACTTCACAGGCAGCAGCCCACTTGCTCTCAATGCACAAAATCCAATCCCAGTAGCAGCACTAAAGAACATTCCATACTTTACTGGAGAAAATCAGACCACTCCTGGCGATCATGTCAAGGACATTGCTAACATTTGTGCAATCCATGAGATTAACGAGATGCAAATAGCTGTCAAATTGCTGGCGTCTTCATTCAAGGGGAAAGCATTGCAATGGTTTAGGAGCCTTGAAGCTGCTTCTATCACGAACTGGAATCAGCTGTGTATTGCACTTCATAATCAATTCGGAGAGAAGGGAGACAACTTGTCTCTTTTGGAGCAGCTGACAACCATCAAGAGAGCTTCCAATGAGCAGCTAACTGATTTCAACTTCAGATTTCAAAGATCTTGGGATAGAATTCCAGTAGCAGTCAGACCAACAGCAGAAGGTGCTTTTCTATACTACCTTAAAGCTTTAAATTCTGATATTTCTATGTTGATTCAATCCATGGGAGGCACAACTATCCCTGCTGCTTATAGTATTGCCATTAGAGCTGAAAATTGTCTGATTCAAGCTGGCAAGCTAGCTCCTAGGCCTCCAATGCCATTATATCCAAGTTTAGAAAGCCCAAGTACTAGTCAGGCACCTGTCTTAGCTCCTTCTCCCACTCCTAGAAATCAGAGTTCAAATGAAGCTTCCACTTCATCTCCAAGTGCCCCAAATGAGCTTCAAGAAGTCATGAAGCAACTGCAAAATTTAGGTAATGAGCTGGTCACACTCAAGAGGCAGCAAGCTCAAAGTTTTAGACCTTCGTATCAGCCTCAAGCTCAACCGAATAGGCAGCCATATCAGCCTCAAAGACCACCTAATCCAGCCACAAATATGAATCAAACAAGGCCTCCTGCCAATAAACCATTCCAGCCCTATAATCCAAATGCCATATCTGCCTCTAAGGCATTAGTACCAGCACAAAACAACATTGCCCAGGAGTATGATT
Organism: Taxus chinensis; assembly: GCA_019776745.2. NCBI lineage: Eukaryota > Viridiplantae > Streptophyta > Pinopsida > Cupressales > Taxaceae > Taxus > Taxus chinensis. Next base: position 22,509 of record JAHRHJ020000520.1, on the reverse strand, counting down.
GGTGTTTTCCATGTAATGAACCCCATAATCAATCCATGTGCTATAATGGTGCTTTAACCCAAGCTTTAATGGTAACAAATGCTGGTGTGGAGGGTGAGAGTAGTCAAAAAAACAGCCAACAACAAGAAACATTCCAACAGCAATCAGCCCCAAATGATACCACATTGGTAAATTGGCAAGCAGAGGATTTCTGTGGCATGAATCAGGCAGTTTCTCAAGGTGTCGCTGCCAACACAAGGTCAAAAAGGAGAAATTTGGGTGAAGAACAGCCGTTAGCCCCAGCCAATCCACAACCTTCCACAGCTCCACAAATGATTGGCAAGCAAAACCCAGTTTTCAATGCACAAGGGCAGCCAAGAACAGCCCCTTGGCCAAACCAAATGCCAGCTGTTGCTGCCCATATTCAAGGAGCAAATGTGCAAATCAAGGGACAGCAGAGAGATCCTTCATCACCATTCAGTATCATTGATCAGATGAAGAAAACAAACGTCAATATATCTATGTGGGAATCCCTATCCATCCCAGGCCAAAGAGATCTGCTGCAAGCTGCTATGAAGGACTGGCCAACTTCGAATCAGCAGGTTCAGAGGCAAGACAAAGTGCTTACAAATGCTGCCCAGCCTGAAGGAAATCATGGAACACAACAAGGTAAAATGTTGAAGCCCCCCCCTTTTTATGTTTCGTTAATCATTGGAAATCAGCTAGTGCATAATTGCATGATAGACTCTGGGGCAAGTAGCTCAGTAATGCCTAAACAGATAGCTGATCAGCTAGGGCTCCAATATGAAATAACATCTAAGGGAGTAGTGCAGCTGGATGGGACAGCAATAGCAACAGTTGGAGTGATTAGAAATTTGAGTCTTACCTTGCATGCATGTCCAAATGTTGTTGTCTTACAAGATATATCAGTCATAGACCTTCCACCACTCTTTGCCCTCTGTTTGTCAAGGGATTTTACTGCCAAGATTGGGGGATATTTGTCCGCTGATTGGTCACACATGCTGTTCAGAACGAGGTATGGAACTAAAGCTACAATTAGGTCAGAACCTATTGCAGACTTCCACATTGAGCCCTATACTCCAAGTCATATTAATACCAACTGCTCAGCATTTGATCAAGAAGATCACCTTGGCACTGATGAAGCCGACACTAAGGTTGGAAGTATCCCAGATTTGACTCTTGATGAATGGGCAAATAAGGTGCATGCTTTTGATCCTTATCAAGAAGTAGAAGAATCTGAGCTAGGGGTCTATTGTATACACGAAGAAAGTCAACCTATTCCTAACATCACCAAGCCAAGCCACAAGGATGACAATGAGGTATGGCAACTGTTTTTTGATGGATCAAGGAGTAGACAAGGCGCAGGAGGTGGAGCCATGCTTATTTCACCTCAAGGAGTAAAGTATTATTCAGCTTTTAGATTTCAATTTGCATGCTCCAATAACACTGCTGAATATGAAGCCTTGGTGCAAGGGATGCATTGGGCAATAAAGAGAAAAATAAATAACTTGCAAGTGTTTGGGGACAGTGAGCTGATTGTAAATCAGGTCAAGGGACAGCATGCTGCCAAAAATGATCTACTTAGATGCTACAAGAACAGGGTGTGGGACCTCATGGAAGATTTTGAGGGTTTCGGCATCAAGGCCATTCCCAGAAAAGAGAATCAAGCTGCTGACAGGCTTGCAGCAGTAGGGGCAGCCTTTGACATTGTAGAAAACATTCAACAAGACAAGGTACAGCCAAACATCCACGTGATTGTGAGGCCTTCAGTGCCGGATAACGATGTCAATTGGCAAGTATTTGAGAATGACCAGCAAATCATCCACTTCTTGCAAGAAGAAGCTGAGTTCTCAGCTAAGAATCAAGAGAAGTTGAAACAGCAATATGGTGACCAGGTGATACAGCTGAGAACTGACAAGCTGCCCAAGGGACTTGTCACCTTAGAATCCATTTTTAACCCCAATGATCAGTTTAGAAAGGAGAAAGCAAATATTCAGGTCAAGAGGGAAGATTCGGTATCCATCTTGGTGAAAGAGAACAAGCCATTGCAAATTGGAAAAATGACAACTGAGCAAGAGAGATATGAGTTCATACAGCTTTGTCAAGAATTCCCTGACGTGTTTGCTTGGAGCTATGAAGACTTGAAGGGCTTCAATCCCAACTTAGCTCAGCATACCATCGAGTTGGATCCAAATACTAAGCCTGTCAGGCAGAAACAGAGACCAGTCAATCCACACATGGAGCCTCTCATGAGGAAAGAATTGGACAAGCTGATTGAGTCAGCAATTATATTCCCAATCAAACATTCTAGTTGGGTTGCCAACTTAGTTCCAGTCAGAAAGAAAAGTGGAGAGATCAGGCTATGTGTTGACTTCAGAGATTTGAATAGAGCCTCTCTCAAGGACCATTATCCACTCCCCTCCATGGAGCAAATATTGCAGGTTGTAGCTGGGTCAGAAAGGTTTTCGCTGCTTGATGGATACTCAGGCTTCAATCAAATTATGGTAAAGGAGGAAGACCAGTTCAAGACAGCCTTCACAACCAAATGGGGCACATATGCCTACAAGAAGATGCCATTTGGACTGGCGAACGCCGGAGCAACATTCCAGCGAGCTATGGATATGGCATTCAAAGGCTTGATCAACAAGATAGTACTGATATACTTAGATGATATTACTGTCTTCTCAAAGAATGCTGCAGACCATCTCTTTCACCTCAGGCAAGTGTTTCAGAGGTGTAGAAAGTTTGGAGTGTCTTTAAATCCTAAGAAGTGCATCTTTCTTGCACATGAAGGGAAACTTCTTGGCCATATTGTCTCCAAGGAAGGATTAGCAATTGATCCAGAAAGGGTTGAAGCCATAAGAGCTCTGCCACTGCCAAGTCACAAAAAGGCTCTTCAAAGTTTCCTGGGAAGGATAAACTTTGTTCGGAGGTTTGTCCCAAATTTTGCAGCCCTTGTCAAGCCCATCACCAAAATGTTAAGAAAAAACATGGCTTTCAAATGGACGGCAGAAGGCAAGGAGAGTTTTGAAGCAATCAAAGAAGCCATCTCCCAGGCACCCACTCTCATCAACCCGGACTTTTCCAAGGATTTCATCCTCTATGCATTTGGGGGTGATGACACTATTTCTGCCATTTTGGTGCAACAGAATAAAGATAATGATGAACAGCCAATTGCCTTCTTTAGCCAAAGCCTAAATGACTGTGAATTGAGGTACTCTTTTATTGAAAAACATGTGCTTGCAGTAGTCAGGAGCTTGAAGAAGTTCAAGCATTTAGTCTCAAACAACAAGGTCCAGTTGCTGGTCTCACATGCTGGGGTTAAGGACTTCCTCCTCAACAAGGATTTGAATGAGAAAAGGGCAGGATGGATCACCCGTGTCATGGAGTATGACATTGAGATCAAGATCACCAAGCTAATAAAAGGCAAAGGTTTGTGTGAGCAGCTCGCTTCCAAACAACTAAACAACCCAGAAGATAAAGAAGACGCTGCCCTGCTTTTACAAGATGATCAAAAACAAGAAAATGATGATGAGTCCATTCTCTGTTGGACTCAAAATATGATACATTTCCTACAGACGGGCATGTACCCTCTAGAAATGAGCAAAGCAAGAAGAAGACACTTCAGGTTGCAGGCTATTCCATATACCATCATTGATGGAGTTTTGTTCAAGAAGGATGTCAATGGAGTGCTGCTGAGATGCATTAACACAGGTCAGATTCAAAGGGTATTAAAGGAGTTTCATGATGGACCAGCTGGTGGCCATTTTGCACCAAGAGTGACAGCTCTGAAAATCATGAAGGCCGGTTATTATTGGCCTAAAATCTTTAGTGATTGCTATGCATGGATCAAGAAATGTAAGAATTGTGCATTCTTCACAGGAAAAGAGAGACTTGCAGCCCTCCCATTACATCCAATCTCAGTTGACCAGCCATTCATGCAATGGGGTTTGGACTTCATTGGAATCATCAATCCCAATTCGAGCCAAGGGCACAAATGGATTTTGACAGCCACAGACTACTTCACCAGATGGACAGAAGCAGTAGCACTCAAAGAGGCGAATGAGTCTAGCATCTTGGACTTTTACGAGGGGATAACTACCAGATTTGGTGTGCCTGCTACAATAGTCTCTGATAATGCATTGGCATTCATTGGATCTAAAGTTACTGAGTGGGCCGTCAAGAACGGGATCTACCTGAGCACTTCATCAAACTATTACCCTCAAGGTAATGGCCAGGCCGAGTCTACAAACAAAAACTTGCTGAGGATCATTAGGAGGACTCTTGATGAGAATCAGAAGGCTTGGCATACCAAACTGAAATCAGCCTTATGGGCTGATAGGATAACTCCCAAAAGATCCACAGGTAATTCTCCATTTAGGCTTGTCTACGGAAGAGAGGCAGTCTTGCCCATGTCACTTGAGTTGCCAACGTTGGAACTCATGAAACAGCTGGAGTTGCTAGAGTTTGGGCCCATGGAGGTGAGATATGCAGAATTGATGGAGCTGCAAGAAATCAGAGATCAGGCATTCCAAGCAATGGAAAAGGATCAGGCTTTGATCAAGAAGACCTTTGATAAGAAGGCCAAAGACAGATCTTTTCAAGTAGGAGATCTAGTGCTGAAATGGGATGTGGACAGAGCAAAACCAGGAAGGCATTCAAAATTTGATGCCATTTGGAGTGGCCCATACATGGTCACAAAGTGCAAGAACAACAATGCTTTCCAATTGGCCTCATTGGATGGGGAAGAACTGCAGATTCCAGTAAATGGAATCTATCTCAAGCGTTGCTTCTAGAGGGAGGTTCACTACATCTGTAAATACTAGATTAGATTTTCTTTCCTCCAAGTGCTTGTGCACATTGTTTTGCTGTAGATTAGTTTTGTTTTCCCTAAGTGCCTTGGCACAGCTTGCTGTCCATGGAGATGATGCATGTCTTTGCTAAATCAGGTCACATTCCATCTTTCCCTTTGCACATTCTGAGTCAGTTTGGATTCTAACAGAATATTTGATGACTCCATGCCCAATGGATGGCTTCAGGCAACTGGTCTTTCCATCTAGCAGGCAGATGATCCTGCTGAGTCGCCAAAATTGTTATCCAAAATTCACCCCCCCAGGGTAAATTTGATAACATGCATCAGGATGTCCAAATTCCAAGAAAAATGACTGATTCAGAGCAAAATCAGGTTTCTAGGGTCCCTTCAGGAATCTTTCTAACTCCCCAGGCCGAAGAAGGAGGGAGCAAGCTTTGAGAAAGTGCGGAGAAGGTTGCAGAAAGCAAGTAGTTTGGGCCAGTAAAAATTGTAAAAATCGGCTAAGTCCTGGTCCAGCACAAGGTGGGACGAACGGGACAGAGATACGCGAACCGCCCGAACCGCCCGAAATGAGTCCAGGCGGCCCACTAAGCAAATGGGACAAGTGGGACAGAAGTACGCGGCGGGCGCGAAAAGCCGATCCAGCCGAGGAGAAAAATTGGCTAACTGCTGAAGAGGGTAGCATTCAGGACGAGTGGAACAAATGGACGCGAAATGCCCGAACCGGCCGGATCGCGCGAAATCAGTACAAGGAGCCCAAAAGCAATTGGGACGCGCGGGCCAGAAATACGCGAACCGCCCGAACCGGCCGAAAAGAGTCAAATCAGTCCGAATCAAAATGGGACAGGCGGGCCACAAATACCCGAATCGGCCGAAATTGTCCCAAAAGGTCCAAAATTAAATGGGACATCCGGGACAAATGGAGGCGAGGTACGCGTAGGAGCCGAATCAGCCGAGGACCAATCAGAAGCTGCCACGTGTCCTCACAAGAGAAAAGTCAAAAAAGTCAATGGGCGGGTTTTCGAGCACCGATCCGAACCAATGGGATAATGCCACGTGTCCCAGCTAGGGCCCACAAGGAAAATTCAAAAGACAGCCCGCCGAAAAGCAGAAGAGAGAGAATTATTCAGCGAATCAGAGCATGCCACGTGGCGTCCAAGTGGCAGTGCGCGGGAAAATATTTCAAAATCCGTTTTCGCCTGTTCCGTGCCCTAAATCTTCAGATCGACATATCTTTCGATCCAGAGCTCGGATTTGCACGTTCTTGATATCAACGGAAAGCTTGTGAGATTCTCTACACGTTTCCAGGGTCAATCTTGCATTTTCGTTCAGTTTGAAAAAAGAAAATCAGAAGACGCCTCTGGCACGAAATAATAAGCAGAGATAATGCTTCAACAACCACTTTATTACAGCAGACAACCCGCCGCTTCTGTTAGGCAAACCGCCGCTTTGCCAGAACCCGCCGCTTCTGCCATGATGGACGAATTAAATGCAACCTAGAGGTGGTTGGGGCAGATTTCGATTTCCTCTCTCTTTTCTCTCCCATTCTTCCTATAAATTGTAAGGAGGGGTTTCTTTCTGTTGTTGGACATTTTCCACTTTGCACCCTCCCTTCTCTCCTGTTCATAAGAAGATTTGTGGAGTTCTCAAACCTCCCATATAGACTGGAACACCGTTTTTTTTGCCTTTTGGCCATTGCAATGTATTGAATCCGTCCTTGAGCAATATATATGTGTCTGTGGTTGCTTCTAAACCCTCTTACATATTTATTACTGTCATTCTTGATCTTTCATTGCATTTTTGCTATCTGTGCATGGTGTTGTGTTACATCTACATGATCTGTGTTAAATTTGGCAAAGCATATGTTCTTCATTCCTTGGTGCATCACCTCTATTAGCTTAGATTTATTTTATGCATCTTCTTACCTTGTCTCCTTGGCAAATTAGATTAGATTTTGAGGAAATCCTCTGCATATTTCGTATGCACCTGAACAGAGGAATAGGAACCAGCCTTTCTCTGGAGATTCCTTTCTCACTCTTCAAGTCCCACACTTGGAGAAAGGATTCAATGTTATGCAATCACACTGGATATTAATATGATCAACCTAGAAATCTGATCAACATCCAGGGGTGCTGTGCTAACTCCTCTCATTTTTTTCCTCTCTTGTGCGTCAGTCATAATATTTTTATTTTCAGGCACTCAAAACCTTCTGGAAATGACACCATTTGATAGAGCTCTTTCTCATCTTTCTAGAAAGGTAAAGTTTTCCTCCTAACTCCATGTATTTTTGAAAGTTATGGCTCGGCGGAGTTTTTTGGAAAAAAAGGAAATTTCCCCTGAAAGGCCCATGGCCAATGAGATGCCGCCACATGGCACCTAGAGTGGCGGAGCAAACTGCGGGGTGGGGAATTTTGGAAAATTTTCCAAATGACCAAAAAGGTGGCAAAAATTCAAATTTTTGCCCGCCAATCCGATTTGGCCCTGTTTTGCCCTAAAATTTCAAATGGCCATATCTTTCGATCCAGAGCTCAGTTTTTCACATTCTTTATATCAATGGAAATCTGGTGAAATTATCTACAAGATTATGGGGTCATTTTTGCATTTTGATGGAGTTTGGAGAGAGAAAATTGAAAAACACCTCTGGCACGTGGTCATGGACAGAAATGACGTTTCAACCACCGTTTTTAATGAAGAATGGCTCGCATTCTCTCCCAGCATGGCTAAAAATGTTAGGGGATGGGTCTGTAAGGATGCCCATGCTATTTTGAATGCATTTTGGTCAATGGTTGAATCCCTTCCATGTTTTCCCATGTTTCTCTCTCCTGGGCTCGTCCCTTGCACTGTAAAAGCTAGATTTGGCTCATTTTCAAAGGGTTGAACATTTTTTGTGTATTGCAGGTCCCCTTTCTCACCTTGGAAGTGATTTTGGTGGAATATCAGACCTTTTCTAAGAGCTGCAACTTTATTTTGCCTCTCAGGTGTTGTAATGCAAGTGATTTTGATGATTAAAATAACAATACAGCCTCTGTGATTAGTTTTCATCCTCTGCCTATGTTGTTTGGTTAATTTCTGATCCTTCATTACAATTATCAGTTTGTGCATGAGGTTCTTTGTTGCATTTTTATGGACTTGTGTCAATCTGCAGAAGTAAAAAATGCTCACCACTCCTTTGGTGCATCACCTATTAGCATTAGTTTTAGTTTTTTGCATTCTCTATCTCTGTCTCCTTTGGAATTTAGGGTAGGATTAGGAATTTAAACCTCTGCAACTTGTAAGTGATAAATCTGATCAGAGGAGTTGAGGAACCAGCCTCTAATCTGGAGATTCCTTTCCCATTTTACAAGTCCCACACTTGGGGAAAGGATTCAATGTTGTGCAATCACACTGGATGCTAGTAAAATGATCAAACTAGAAATCTGATCAACATCCAGGGGTGCTGCTGATTTGCAACAACAGTTTTGGCATGCCCGGTGGGACCTTAGAGGTCTTCATCTTCATTGCAACAAAATTGATGTGCATTTGTTGCAAGTTTCTTGCTTAAAAGAGCTATAAATTGCACATCTGGCGACTCCAAGGAAGAAGAATCAGCTGGTTTTAGCAGTGCAGACCTGAAAACTCATGAGAAGAATCACTACAAGGTCAAGAGCTGGAGAAGAAGAGGTGTTGTTTGAATATCTGTAGTTATCTCCAAGAATAAGGCAAAGTGGGAGGAGAATCCAAAGGTCTCCATCTCCACCAAACAGAACTCTCTCAACTCCTCCACCTGGTAGGCCTTTCATTCAATCAACAAGGGTTCTAAGGCCAATCAGAATGGCACAAAACAACCCCTATGTCAATTTCACTGGCAGCAGCCCACTTGCTCTCAATGCACAAAATCCAATCCCAGTTGCAGCATTGAAGAACATTCCATACTTCACTGGAGAAAATCAGACCACTCCTGGTGATCATGTTAAGGATATTGCTAACATTTGTGCAATCCATGAGATCAATGAGATGCAAGTTGCTGTCAAACTGTTGGCATCTTCATTCAAAGGGAAAGCTTTGCAATGGTTCAGGAGTCTTGCCTCAGGTTCTATTCAAAATTGGAATCAGCTATGTATAGCCCTCCATGAGCAGTTTGGGGAAAAGGGAGACAACTTGTCCCTTTTGGAGCAGCTGACAACTATCAAAAGAGCTCCCAATGAGCAGCTGACTGATTTTAATTTCAGATTTCAAAGGACTTGGGAGAGAATTCCAGTGGCAGTCAGGCCAACAGTAGAAGGTGCTTTTCTTTATTACCTTAAAGCTTTAAATTCTGATATTTCTATGTTAATTCAGTCCATGGGAGGCACAACTATCCCCATTGCTTATAGCATTGCCATTAGAGCTGAAAATTGTTTGATTCAAGCTGGCAAGCTAGCTCCTAGGCCTCCAATGCCATTATTTCCAAGTTTAGAGAGCCCAAGTACTAGCCAAGTGCCTAATTTAGCTTCTATTCCCACTCCTAGAAATCAGAATTCAAGTGAAGCTTCCACTTCATCTTCTAGTGCCTCAAATGAACTTCAAGAAGTCATGAAGAAATTGCAAAATCTAGGTAATGAGCTGGTTACACTCAAAAGGCAGCAAGCTCAAGGTTTTAGACCTTCCTTCCAGCCTCAAGCTCAGCCTAACAGGCAGCCATATCAACCTCAAAGACCACCCAATCTAGCTGCAAATCTAAATCAAGCAAGGCCTCCTGCCAACAGACCATTTCAGCCCTATAATCCCAATGCTACATCTGCATCTAAAGCATTAGTGCCAGTACAAAACAATATAGCTCAAGAGTATGATTGGTGTTTCCCATGCAATGAACCTCATAACCAGTCCATGTGCTTCAACGGTGCCTTGAATCAAGCATTAATGGTGACAACAACTGGTGTGGAGGGTGAAGGTAGTCAAAGAAATGACCAGCAACAAGAAACATTCCAGCAGCAATCAGCTCCAAATGATACCACACTTGTAAACTGGCAGGCAGAAGATTTTTGTGGCATGAATCAGACAATTTCCCAAAGTGTTGCAGCCAACACAAGGTCAAAGAGAAGAAATTTGGGTGAAGAACAGCCATTGGCCCCAAGTAATTCATGACCTTCTGTCACTCCACAAACTATTGGCAAACAAAATGCAATCCCAAGCACACAAGGATTGCCTAAAATAGCCCCTAGGCCAACTCAAATGCCAGTTGTTGCTGCCCATATACAAGGAATGAATGTGTAGGCCAAGGGACAGCAAAGGGATACTTCATCCCCATTTAATATCATTGATCAGATGAAGAAGACAAATGTAAACATATCAATGTGGGAATCACTATCTATCCCAGGCCAAAGATATTTGCTACAAGCTACCATGAAGGACTGGTCAACTTCAAATCAGCAAGTCCAAATGCAAGAGAAGGTGCTCACAAATGCTGCCCAGCCTGAGGGGAATCATGGAGGACAACAAGGTAAGATGTTGAAGCCCCCTCCATTCTATGTTTCATTGATCATTGGGAACCAATTAGTACACAATTGCATGATTGATTCTGGGGCAAGTAGTTCAGTAATGCCCAAGAAAATAGCTGATCAGTTGGGAATTCAGTATGAAACCATATCCAAAGGGGTGGTACAGTTGGATGGGACAGCAGTAACAACAGTTGGAGTGATTAAAAACTTGAGTCTTACTTTGCATGCCTGTCCCAACGTGGTTGTTTTGCAAGATGTCTCAGTAATAGACCTTCCACCACTCTTTGCCCTATGTTTGTCAAGGGATTTCATAGCTAAGATTGGAGGTTACTTGTCTGCTGATTGGTCACACATGTTGTTCAGAACAAGATATGGAACCAAAGCCACAATCAGGTCTGAACCTATTGCAAACTTTCACATTGAGCCTTACACTCCAAGTCAGATTAATGCCAATTGTTCAGCGTTTGATCAAGAAGATCATCCAAGCACTGATGAAGCTGACACCAAGGTAGGAAGAATCCCAGATCTAACTCTTGATCAATGGGCAAGCAAGGTGCATGCTTCTGATCCTTATCAAGAAATAGAAGAATCTGAGTTAGGAGTCTATTGCATGCATGAAGAAAATCAGCCTATTCCTAGCATCACCAAGCCAGACCACAAGGATGACAATGAGGTATGGCAGTTGTTTTTTGATGGATCAAGGAGTAGACAAGGTGCAGGAGGGGGAGCCATGCTGGTTTCACCTCAAGGAGTTAAGTATTATTCAGCTTTTAGATTTCAGTTTGCATGCTCTAATAACACTGCTGAATATGAAGCCTTGGTGCAAGGACTGCATTGGGCAATCAAGAGAGGGATAAAGAACTTGCAAGTCTTTGGTGACAGTGAGTTGATTGTCAACCAAGTTAAGGGGCAGCATGCTTGTCAAGAATAATGATCTACTCAAGTGCTACAAGAACAGGGTGTGGGACCTCATTGAATATTTTGAGGGCTTTAGCATAAAATCCATTCCTAGAAAAGAGAACCAAGCTGCTGACAGGCTTGCAGCAGTTGGGGCAGCCTTTGACGTTGTGGAGAGCATTCAAAAGGACAAGGTACAACCAAACATCCATGTGATTGTGAGGCCTTCAGTGCCAAATAACAATGTAAGTTGGCAAGTGTTTGAAAATGATCAGCAAATCATCCATTTCTTGCAAGAAGAGGCTGAATTCTCAGCCAAAAATCAGGAAAAGTTGGAGCAGCAGTATGGTGACCAAGTGGTGCAGCTGAGAACCAACAAACTACCAAAGGGACTTATTACTTTGGAGTCCATTTTCAATCCTAATGATCAGTTTAGGAAGGAGAAAGCAAACATCCAAGTGAAGGGAGAAGATTCAGTGTCCATCTCGTAGTGGAAGAAGGCAAATCACTCCAAGTTGGTAAGATGACAACTAAGCAAGAAAGGTATGAGTTCATACAACTTTGTCAAGAATTCCCTGATGTGTTTGCTTGGAGCTATGAAGATTTGAAAGGTTTCAATCCCGAGTTAGCTCAACACACCATTGAATTGGATCCAAATACTAAGCCCATCAGGCAGAAACAAAGGCCAGTCAACCCCCACATGGAGCCTCTCATGAGAAAAGAATTGAATAAGTTGATAGAATCAAGAATCATATTCCCTATCAAGCATTCTAGTTGGGTTGCCAACTTGGTTCCAGTCAGAAAGAAGAGTGGGGAAATCAGATTGTGTGTTGACTTCAGAGATTTGAATAGAGCATCTCTCAAGGATCATTATCCACTTCCTTCCATGGAGCAGATTTTACAAGTTGTTGCTGGCTCCGAGAGGTTTTCACTACTTGATGGCTATTCAGGGTATAATCAGATTATGGTGAAGGAAGAAGATCAGTTCAAGACAGCCTTTACAACTAAATGGGGAACTTATGCATACAGGAAAATGCCATTTGGGCTGTCCAACGCTGGAGCTACCTTCCAAAGAGCAATGGACATGGCGTTCAAAGGTTTGATTAACAACATAGTGCTGATATATCTTGATGATATCACTGTTTTTTCAAAAAATACAGCAGACCACCTCTCTCATTTGAGACAAGTGTTCCAAAGGTGTAGAAGATTTGGAGTCTCCTTGAATCCTAAAAAGTGTGTTTTTCTAGCCCATGAAGGAAAGCTCCTTGGCCACATTGTCTCCAAAGAAGGATTAGCAATTGATCCAGAAAGAGTTGAAGCCATAAGAGCACTACCATTGCCAAGCCACAAGAAGGCCCTTCAGAGTTTCTTGGGGAGAATAAATTTTGTTCGGAGGTTTGTCCCAAATTTTGCAGCCCTTGTCAGACCTATCACCAAGATGTTAAAGAAAAGCATGGCTTTCAAATGGACAGCATAAGGAAAGGAAAGTTTTGAAGCAATCAAAGAAGCCATCTCTCAAGCCCCAACTCTCATCAACCCGGATTTCTCAAAGGATTTCATCCTCTATGCATTTGGGGGTGATGATACTATTTCTGCAATTTTGGTACAGCAGAACAAAGGACAATGATGAGCAGCCAATTGCTTTCTTCAGCCAAAGCCTGGAGGACTATGAGGTGAGATATTCTTTCATTGAGAAGCATGTTCTTGCAGTAATCAGGAGCTTGAAGAAATTCAAGCATCTAGTTTCAAACAATAAGGTCCAATTGTTGGTTTCTCATGCGGGGGTTAAAGACTTCCTCCTCAACAAAGACTTGAATGAAAAGAGAGCAGGTTGGATTACTCGTGTCATGGAGTATGACATAGAGATCAAAGTCACCAAGTTGGTAAGAGGAAAAGGATTGTGTGAGCAGCTGATTTTGAGCAAACAAAAGGAAGCATGTAATGAGAAGGAGGTTGTTTTGGCATTGTGCAAGACAGCCATGAGCAAGGAAGCACTCAAGAGGAAAATAATGGTGTCCCCACTCCTTGCTGGACCCAAAGTATAATGCACTTCCTAAGCATAGGCCTATGCCCTCCAGAGATGAACAAGACCCAAAGAAGACACTTCAGATTGCAGGCTGTCCCATATGCCCTTGTTGATGGTGTTTTGTTCAAAAGAGATGTGAATGGAGTACTGCTGAGATGCATTGGTACAAATCAGATTCATAAGGTGCTTGGAAGAGTTCCATGGTGGACCAGCTGGTGGTCATTTTGCACCAAGAGTGACAGCTCTAAAGATCATGAGGGCTGGTTATTATTGGCCCAAGATTTTCAATGATTGTTATGCATGGATCAAGAGGTGCAAGAATTGTGCATTTTTCACAGGTAAAGAGAGGCTAGCTGCCCTTCCATTGCATCCAATTTCAGTTGACCAGCCATTCATGCAATGGGGTTTAGACTTGATTGGAGTCATTAATCCCAATTCAAGCCAAGGGCACAAGTGGATTTTAACAGCCACAGATTACTTCACCAAATGGACTGAAGCAGTAGCACTCAAGGAAGCAAATGAATCTAGCATCCTAGACTTCTATGAGGGAATAGTAACCAGATTTGGCATACCAGCTACAATAATATCAGATAATGCATTGGCATTCATTGGATCCAAGGTGACTGAATGGGCTGTCAAGAATGGGATCTACCTAAGTACTTCATCAAACTATTACCCCCAGGGTAATGGCCAGGCTGAATCTACAAACAAGAACTTGTTGAGGATCATTAGGAGGACTCTTGATGAGAATCAGAGGTCTTGGCATACCAAATTGAAATCAGCCTTATGGGCTGATAGGATAACTCCTAAAAGATCTACAGGTAACTCTCCATTCAAGCTTGTTTATGGAAGAGAGGCAATTTTTCCCATATCACTTGAGTTGCCAACATTGGAACTCATGAAACAGTTGGAGTTGTTGGAGTTTGAGCCCATGGAAGTTAGATATGCAGAATTGATGGAGCTCCAAGAAATCAGAAATCAGGCATCCCAAGCAATGGAGAAGGATCAGGCTTTGATAAAGAAGACCTTTGATAGAAAGGCCAAGAATAGATCCTTCCAAGTTGGAGATCTAGTGTTAAAATGGGATGCAGATAGAGCAAAACTGGGAAGGCATTCAAAATTTGATGCCATTTGGAGTGGCCCATACATGGTCACAAAGTGTAAGGACAACAATGCTTTCCAATTGTCTTCATTGGATGGCAAAGAACTGCAGATTCCAGTCAATGGAATCCATCTGAAGCATTGCTACTAAAGGAAATGCTTCACCCTGTACATATTAGTTTAGGTTTTTCATTCCTCCAAGTGCTTGTGCACATTGTTTTGCTGTAGATTAGTTTTTCTTTCCCTAAGTGCTTTGGCACAAGCTTGTTGTTCCTGGAGATGTGTTTGCAGGCCTTGCTCCATCAGGTGATATTCCATCTTCCTCCTTGCAGTGTTCTAGTCAGTTGGGGTATCAAACAGAGAATTCAATGACTCCATACCCAATGGATTGCTTCAGGCAACTGGTAACTTCATCTAGCAGGCAGATGACCCCTCTGAGTCGCCAAAATTGTTATCCAAAATGTGCCCCTGCTCATTTTTTGTGGCTAACTCCTCTAATTTTTTCCTCTCTTGTGCCTCAGTCATAATATTTTGCTTTTTAGGCACTCAAAACCTTCTGAAAATGACACCATTGGATAGAGCTCTTTCTCAGCTTTCCAGAAAGGTAAAGTTTTCCTCCTAACTCCATGTATTTTTGAAGTTATGGCTCGGCGGAGTTTTTTGGAAAAATTTTCCCCTGAAAGGCCCGCGGCCAATGAGATGCCGCCACGTGGCACCTAGAGTGGTGGAGCATGGGGAAATTTTGGAAAATTTTCCAAATGACCAAAAAGGTGCAAAAATTCAAATTTTTTCCCGCCAACCCGATTTGGCCCTGTTTTGCCCTAAAACTTCAAATGGCCATATCTTTCGATCCAGAGCTCAGTTTTTCACGTTCTTTATATCAATGGAAAGCTGGTGAAATTATCTACAAGATTCCAGGGTCATTTTTGCATTTTGATGGAGTTTGGAGAGAGAAAATTGAAAAACATCCTCTGGCACGTGGTCATGGACAGAAATGACGTTTCAACCACCGTTTTTAATGAAGAATGGCTCGCATTCTCTCCCAGCATGGCTAAAAATGTCAGGGGATGGGTCTGTAAGGATGCCCATGCTGTTTTGAATGTGTTTTGGTCAATGGTTGAATCCCTTCCATGTTTTCCCATGTTTCTCTCTCCTGGGCTCGTCCCTTGCACTGTAAAAGCCAGATTTGGCTCATTTTCAAAGGGTTGAACATTTTTTGTGTATTGCAGGTCCCCTTTCTCACCTTGGAAGTGATTTTGGTGGAATATCAGACCTTTTCTAAGAGCTGCAACTTTATTTTTCCTCTCAGGTGTTGTAATGCAAGTGATTTTGATGATTAAAATAACAATACAGCCTCTGTGATTAGTTTTCATCCTCTGCCTGTGTTGTTTGGTTAATTTCTGATCCTTCATTACAATTATCAGTTTGTGCATGAGGTTCTTTGTTGCATTTTTATGGACTGTGTCAATCTGCAGAAGTAAAAAATGCTCACCACTCCTTTGGTGCATCACCTATTAGGATTAGTTTTAGCTTTTTTGCATCCTCTATCTCTGTCTCCTTTGGAATTTAGGGTAGGATTAGGAATATAGACCTCTGCAACTTGTAAGTGATAAATCTGACCAGAGGAATTGAGGAACCAGCCTCTAAACTAGAGATTCCTTTCTCATTTTGCAAGTCCCACACTTGGGGAAAGGATTCAATGTTGTGCAATCACACTGGATGCTAGTATGATCAAACTAGAAATCTGATCAACATCCAGGGGGTGCTGCTGATTTGCAACAACAGTTTTGGCACACCCGGTGGGACTTAGAGGTCTTCATCTTCATTGCAAAAAAATTGATGTGCATTTGTTGCAAGTTTCTTGCTTTAAAAGAGCTATAAATTGCACATCTGGTGACTCCAAGGAAGAAGAATCAGCTGGTTTTAGCAGTGCAGACCTGAAAACTCATGAGAAGAATCACTACAAGGTCAAGAGCTGGAGAAGAAGAGGTGTTGTTTGAATATCTATAGTTATCTCCAAGAATAAGGAAAAGTGGGAGGAGAATCCAAAGGTCTCCATCTCCACCAAACAGAACTCTCTCAACTCCTCCACCTGGTAGGCCTTTCATTCAATCAACAAGGGTTCTAAGGCCAATCAGAATGGCACAAAACAACCCCTATGTCAATTTCACTGGTAGCAGCCCACTTGCTCTCAATGCACAAAATCCAATCCCAGTTACAGCATTGAAGAACATTCCATACTTCACTGGAGAAAATCAGACCACTCCTGGTGATCATGTTAAGGATATTGCTAACATTTGTGCAATCCATGAGATCAATGAGATGCAAGTTGCTGTCAAACTACTGGCATCTTCATTCAAAGGGAAAGCTTTGCAATGGTTCAGGAGTCTTGCCTCAGGTTCTATTCAAAATTGGAATCAGCTATGTATAGCCCTCCATGAGCAGTTTGGGGAAAAGGGAGACAACTTGTCCCTTTTGGAGCAGCTGACAACTATCAAAAGAGCTCCCAATGAGCAGCTGACTGATTTTAATTTCAGATTTCAAAGGACTTGGGAGAGAATTCCAGTGGCAGTCAGGCCAACAGTAGAAGGTGCTTTTCTTTATTACCTTAAAGCTTTAAATTTTGATATTTCTATGTTAATTCAGTCCATGGGAGGCACAACTATCCCCATTGCTTATAGCATTGCCATTAGAGCTGAAAATTGTTTGATTCAAGCTGGCAAGCTAGCTCCTAGGCCTCCAATGCCATTATTTCCAAGTTTAGAGAGCCCAAGTACTAGCCAAGTGCCTAATTTAGCTTCTATTCCCACTCCTAGAAATCAGAATTCAAGTGAAGCTTCCACTTCATCTTCTAGTGCCTCAAATGAACTTCAAGAAGTCATGAAGCAATTGCAAAATCTAGGTAATGAGCTGGTTACACTCAAAAGGCAGCAAGCTCAAGGTTTTAGACCTTCTTTCCAGCCCCAAGCTCAGCCTAACAGGCAGCCATATCAACCCCAAAGACCACCCAATCCAGCTACAAATCTAAATCAAGCAAGGCCTCCTGCCAATAGACCATTTCAGCCCTATAATCCCAATGCTACATCTGCATCTAAAGCATTAGTGCCAGTACAAAACAATATGGCTCAAGAGTATGATTGGTGTTTCCCATGCAATGAACCTCATAACCAGTCCATGTGCTTCAACAGTGCCTTGAATCAAGCATTAATGGTGACAACACACCAACAATAAGAAAATTTCCAACAACAATCAGAGAGCCCAAAATGCCACACAATTGGTAAACTTGGCAAGCGAAGATTTATGTGGCATGCCTCAAGCAGTTTTCTCAAGGGTGTTGCAAGCCAACACAAGGTCAAAAAGAAGGATTTGGGTTGAACAACCATTAGCTCCAACCAATCCACAACCTTCCATGGCTCTACAAATGGTTGCAATCAAAATCCCATTTCAAATTCACAAGGGCAAGCCAAGAACACCTCCTATCCAACTCAAATACCATTTATTGTGCCCACGTGCAGGAGTGAATGTAACAAGCAAAGGACAGCAAAGAGATCCTTCATCACCATTCAGTATCATTGATCAGATGAATAAGACACTGTTAATATTCAATGTGGAATCCCTATCTATCCATGCCAAAGAGACTTGTTACAGCTACATGAAATGACTGGCCAACTTCGAATCAGCAAGTTCAAATGGCAAGAGAAAGTGCTCACAAATGTTTCCCAGGACTGATGGAAATCATGGATGACAGCAAGGTAAAATGTTGAAGCCCCCTCATTTCTATGTTTTTCACTTAATCATTGAAATCAGGTAGAGCACAAATTGCATGATAGATTCCGGGGCAAGTAGGCTCAGTGATGCCTAAACAAATATCCGATCAGCTGGGGGGCTCCAGTATGAAACCATATCCAAAGGGGTTAGTGCAGCTGATGGTAAACCTTAACAACAGTTTGTGTTGATTAGAAACTTGAGTCTTACCTTGCATCATGTGACATGTTGTTTTTAAAGATGTATCATCATAACCTTCCACCACTCTTTGCCCTATGCTTGTCAAGGACTTCATGCCAAAGATTGGGGGATCTTTGTCTGTGATTGGTCACACATGCGGTTTTAGAACGAGGTATGGAACTAAGGCTACAATCAGGTCGGAACCTTTGCAACTTCCCACATTGAGCCTTACCCTCCAAGTCAGATCACGCCAATTGTTCAGCATTTGCTCAGAAGAACCACCAAGCACCGATGAAGCTGACACCAAGGTTGAAGCATCCCAGATCTAACTCTTGATGAATGGGCAACAACGGTTACATGCTTTGATACTTATCAGAAGTGGAAAGATCTGAGCTGGGTCATGTAAATAACACGAAAAAAAATCAGCCTATTCCTAGCAATCACCAAGCCAAACCATGAATATGAAAATGAGGTTACTATTGTGTTTATTGCAGATATTTTTGATGGAAAAAGGAGTAGACAAGGGCAGGAGTGGAGCATTGATTGTTCAACTCAAGGAGTAAAAGTACGATTCAGCTTTTAGATTTCAGTTGCATGCGCAATAACAATGCCTGGATATGAAGCTTGGTGCCAGTGGAAGCATGGGGCAATCAAGACTTGACAATAAAGAACTTGCCAAGTCTTTGGTGCAGTGAACTGATGTAAATCAGGTCAAGGGACAACATGCTACCAAGAATGATCTACTTAGTGCTATTATACGAACAGGGTGTGGGAACCTCAGAAGATTTTGAGGGTTTTGGCATCAAATCAATTCCTAGGAAAGAGAATCAAGCTGCTGACAGGTTGCCAAGGCAGTAGGGGCAGGCCGTGACATTGTTGGAAAGCATTCAAAAAGAACAAGGTACAACCAAACATCATGTGACTTATGAGGCCTTCAAGTGCTACGATAACAATGTTAGTTGCAAGGTTGAGGGAATGACGAAAATCACCATTTCTTGTAAGAAAGGAAGTTGAGTTCTCAGTAAGAATCAGGAAAGGTGCGAATAAGCCCAGTATATGTGACCAGGTGTACAGATTGAGAACTAATAACCTGCCAAGGGGACTTATCAATTGGAGTCCATTTTTAATTTTCAATGATCAGTTTAGAAAGGAGAAAGCAAACATTAAGGCAAGAGAGAGGGAATTCAGTATCATCTTGGTAGAAGAGAGAACAAACACATTGCAAATATGGAAAGGATGACAACTGAACAAGAAAGGTATGAATTCAGGAGTATGTCAAAGAATTCCCAGATGGGTTGCTTGGAGCTATGAAATTGAAAGGTTTCAGCCCAACTTAGCTTAGCATCCATTTGATTGGATCCAAATACTAAGCCTGTCAGGAAAAAACATAAAGGACCAGTCAATCCATACATGGGGTGGCCTCTCATGAAAAGAGAATGGCCAGCTAATTGAGTAAGAAATCATATTCCCAATCAAGCATTCTAGTTGGGTTGCCAACTGGTTATAGTCAGAAAGAGAGTGGAGAGATCAATTGTGTTGTTGATTCAGGAGGGCACTTAAATAGAGCATCTCCAAGAGACACCATTACCCCACTCCTTCCATGGAGAAAATCTTGAAGTTGTGGCGGCTCCGAGAGGGTTTTCACTACTTGAGGTACTTTAGGCTAAAATTCAGAATATGGTGATGAAGAGGACGACCAGTTCAAGATCGCCTTCCCAAACCAAATGGGAAAACTTTTGCATATAGGAAAATGCCATTTGGGTATCAAACGCTGGTTGCTACCTTCCAAGAGCAAGGGGAACCCTGGCGTTCAAAGGTTTTGATTAACAACATGGGTGTGATTTACCTTGATGATATCATATTTTGTCAAAAATGTAGCCAGCCACTCTCTCATTTGAGACAAAGTTTTCATGAGGATGCAGGAGATTTGAGTGTCTTTAAATCCTAGAAAAGTGATCTTCCTGCCACATGAAGGGAAAGCTCCTAGCCAATATGTACTCCAAAGAAGATTAGTAATGATCAAGAGAGGTTGAGCCAGTAAGAGCACTACATGCCAAGCACATAAGAAGCCCTTCAGAGTTTCTTGGGGGAGGATAAACTTTTGTTCGAGGTTTGTCCGAGAGTTTGAAGAGCCCTGTCAAGCACATCACCAAAATGTTTAAAGAAGCGCATGGCTTTCAAGCTGAGACAACAAAAAGGTAAGGAGAGTTCTGAAGCAATTCAAAAGAAGCCATTTCTCAGCACCATCCACACAAACCCGGACTTCTCCAAGGATTTCATCCATATGATTGGAGGCGGTTAATGACATATTTCTGCCATTTGGTACAGAGAACAAGGATACGATGAGTAGCCCAATTGCTTCTTCAGCCAGGACGCCAGATGACTATGAGGTGAAGTTACTCTTTTATTGAGAAGCATGTGCTGGCCCCAGTAATCAGAAGCTTGAAGGCAATTCAAGCCATTTAGTCTCAAACAACAAGGCCAGTTGCTAGTCTCACAGCTGAGGGTTAAGGACTTTCCTCCTCAACAAAATTATTGAACGAGAAAGGCAGGGTGATTCACAGTATTGTATGGAGATGACATTGATATCAAATCACCAAGATGTAAGAGGAAAAGGGATTTTTGTTGTGTGAGCAACTGTTTGGGGGATGCACAATGAAGGAGAGGTGTTTTGACAGGTCAAGACAGCAATTGAGGCATTGTGCCACTAGAAGAAAATAATGCTGCCCCCACTCCTTGCTGGAACAGGTTACTACAATTCTAGCATAGGCCTATGCAACCGGGAGAGAACAAGACCCAAGAAGACACTTCAGAGTGAGGTTGTCCCATATGGCCATGGTATGAGGAGTTTTGTGCAAGAAAGATGTGAATGGAGGTTGATGGATGAAATTAGCACAAATTATTAGATTCTAGGGTGTGGAAAGAGTTCCAGGTGATAGCTGGTGGTAATTTGCCCGAAGAGTGAAGGCTCTAAAAAAAATCATGAAGGCTATAGTATTATTGGCCTTAAAATTGTAAGTTGATGCTATGCAGGATTTAAGAGGTGTAAGAAATGTGCATTCTTCATGAGGAAAAGAGAGAGTTTGTATGGCCCTTCATTACTCCAATCCAGTTGACCAGCATCTGCTGCAAGGGGTTTTGGACTATTGGAGTCATTAATCCCAATTCAAAGTCAGGCACAAATAGATTTTGCCAGCCACAGACTATTCACACAGGACTAAAGCAGTAGCACTCAAAGAAGCACATAATTCCATAATCTTAGACTTTTTGAGGGGCTGCGACCAGATTTGGTATACCTGCTACAATAGCTCAATAATGCTGGCATTCATTGGATCCAAGTTGACTGAGTTGGGACTGTCCGAACGTGATCTACCAAGCACTTCTCAACTATTACCCTAAGGTAATGGCCAGGCCGAGTCTACATACAAAACAAGAACTTGTTGAGGATCATTAGGAGGACTCCTTGATGAGAATCAGAGTCTTGGAAATACCAACTGAAATCAGCCTTATGGGCTATATTATAACTCCCAAGAGATCCACAGGTAACTCTCCATTCAAATGTCTTTGGAAGAGATACAATCTTGCCCAAGTCACTTGAGTTTTTCCAACATTGGAACCCATGAACGCAATTAGAGTTTACTAGATTTGAAGCCCATGGAGGTGAATATGGCAGAGTTTTGCGAGCTCCTTCGCTCGGCACAATCTTGTCTCGCGTTAAAATCAGGACTCACAAGCAATTAAAAGGATCAAGCTTTGACAAAAACCTTGATAGAGGCCAAGATCGATATTTTATAGGTTGGAGATCTAGTGTTGAACTGGGATTTGGATAGAGAAAAACTGGGAAGCATTCAAAATTTGATGCCTATTTGGGAGTGCCCATAGCACTTGGCACAAGTGCAAGACAAAAATACTTCCAATGCTGGCCTCATTGGATGATGAAGAACTGCAATGCCAATAATGGAACCCTTTCTATCTCACTCGTTGCTTCTAGAGGGAAATTTACCACCTTGTAAATATTTATTGTTGCTTTAGTTTCATTCCTCCACTGCTTTGGCACATTGTTTTTTGCTGTAGGTTTTAGTTTTGCTTTCCTTGCCCTAGTGCTTTGGCACAGCTTGCTATTCCCCGCGAGGAGATTTTTTGTAGTCCTTGCTTCCATCATGTGAATCTATTTCATCTTCCTCCGTGCACTTCTAAGTCATGGTGGGGTTCGAACCCGAATATTTTGATGGCTATCCATGCTCGTGCCCAATGATTGCTTCAGGCCTACT
>JAHRHJ020000519.1:0-66673 GCA_019776745.2 Taxus chinensis | reverse complement strand
GTTATAAGGTTTTCAAACATCCTGACATGCCTTGTTTATTCAGATGGGATCTCGATGCTTACATACATTTATTTTCTTCTGAAATGAACAAGATTTACCAATTGATAACACAAGATGAGCCCAACTACCATTATGTAGTTTGATGAGCTTGGAATTCAACTCACTCGAATCCAAACAACTCAGTCTACATAACATCTATGACTCATTCCTATAGCTCGACAAAGTCCGATGAGGAGTTTGGTTCACCATGAATATTTCATTCTTAATGTACTATAAAAGGAATGATGGGAATAGTTTGGTAATGATCTCAATGTCACCTGCACCATCTCCTCACTAAATTACCAGCTTGGCCTTTATCTATAATAATTCTATGCATCTCCCCATTATATAGCTTAGTTGTAGCTCTAGAAATCCCAACTCCCTAGATCAGCTCGATGAGCTTGATACGAACTCGGAATGTATAATACAAATGGCTCAGTCTATTATACAAGTCTAGATCATACCAAGTAGAGAGCTTCACCTATACCAAGTGATTTTCTATTCAAACGAACAACTTGACTCCCTCATTTAAACCCACTCGACAGACATTTTGGAGTTACAGTGACTCAGCCAAAATGACACAAGCTCAACTCAATTTGAAGATGACCAAAGTTTTTTGGTGTTCCTTCAACTTGGCAGCATGATGATAGATCATTTCCTTTACAATGTGCAACTCGGTCTTCACCATGTGGCTTGGATTATCGATGCAACTTGCCCAATCTATAAGGGAACTCAATGAGTAATGTAAAGAGCTTGGTTATGAGCTCAGTTGGCTCCACTAGGATTAATATGCAACCTTGTTTCTTTTTCAACCCCTATTCTTCATGAAGATATGAAACATGTTTGATCCATTGGAATGGCCATGAGAATTTTTGAATGCAAGTCTTCCTATCATTAAATTTTCACTGGGGGGGGATTGATAACAATTTGGCGATTCATGGGGCCTTTTTCCTTCTAAATGGAGCATGACCAACTGCCTGTGACTATCCATTAGGCATGGACTCCACATGATTATCATGAAATATCCCAAAATTTGAAAATCTTGACCCTAGAGAACATGAAGTGTTGCTACTTGCATCCAGAGCTGCCTTTCATTGTTCACACTCTCAAATTTCATAAGAAAATATTGAAATTTGCTTTATAAGAGTAGAAAATTGTTTTAAAAATTGAATCTCACCCATTCCTATAGTCACAATCCATTAAGGTTGAAGGGTGAACATCCATCAAATTGGACATCATGGAACTCTGTTAATTTCCTCTTTCTTTCCTCTTCCAAATGTCCCATTCCTTTTAATAGGCTACTTTATTTCGTGGGCTAATGTTGTAGGCTATAAAGAATGTTCGATCATTAGAGGTGTGTATGGTGGCTCATGTTCTCTACTTGAATACTAATAGAGGGTTTCCAACTACTACAATATCAATTATTCCCCCAATGCCAATTTCTCGATTTGGTGAAAGGCATGAGAAACTGATATGTTGATATGAAGAAGAAAAATAATAAAGATTTGAAATCTACCTCTTGATTTGATTTTAGCTACTCTGCATTTTATTTTTTTGACCATAAAAATTGTTTCTTGCAAATTTGAGTTCCTTGGATGCTCTTTGTATTTCAAAATCATGTTTAACTGTATACAAAGAATACACTAGAAGTAATAGGACATGTGCACGAGCACTTAGGGAAATGAAAATTATTCT
Source organism: Taxus chinensis (assembly GCA_019776745.2). NCBI lineage: Eukaryota > Viridiplantae > Streptophyta > Pinopsida > Cupressales > Taxaceae > Taxus > Taxus chinensis. Next base: position 64,939 of record JAHRHJ020000519.1, on the reverse strand, counting down.
AACAACAATACAATGTGTACAAGCACTTGGAGGAAATGAAATCCTAACACACTCCTACACTATCCAAGGAAATGGGAAAGTAAACAAAACCTACCACGGGTGTTGAGAAATAGACACCCTTCCAAATATTTGGTAGCCACATAGATAATTTGACACTAAGCATGATTGAAATTAGAAATGAAAGATTGGATACAAATTGGTTCTTCACTCCATACCTCAAGGTATCAACCGGAAACAAGTTAAACACCTCCTCCAACTGTTTCTCATCTGGTTTCAGGAGGCATAATGGTTTATCCTTGGTACATTATGGCTCATCCTCATGCTTAAAGGCAAGCATAACTAGTTATGGCTTCTTCCTTGATTCTAATGAAGCCAAGAATCTGATTGGGCAAGGTATCATTTGTCGAACTTTCCCATTGCTTTGGACTCCAACTTTAATAAGAAAGATTTCATGTAGAATTTCTTGGAAAAGGTGACTGTCTTTGATTTTTTTCTCTTCTTCTTTCACATCTACACACAATTTATATGTCACCTTAGTGGATAGTACGGGATAGGTGGAATCTTCTTGCTCTTTTCCCTTTGTAGTATCATGGAACTCCTTCTTAATCTGCAACTCATTAGTCAAATCATATTTTTTAAATGAAAGTAAAAAAATTTAAATGGTTTCCTACTCATTCAGTGCCTCTTGATCTAATTTTCCTTTGTCCATGTGCTTTGTATCAATAGTAGGTTCTTGAAAGACACATGATGGAGAAACAAAATTATTGATTTACACAGGCTTGTCTTCATCAAAGTATTCCTCTAAATCAGATAAACAAGTAATCTCTTTGTTGTCCCAATGTGCCGAAGAATATTTCTCTCCCATCATGACCTCCACATTTCCAAATTATTCACCCCATTCTTCTTCCTCTTTAAACACGAAGCCAATAAGCTTAAATTTATCCTTCAAACCATATTTTTGAGAGGATGAGGAGGAAGAAGGAATTGGGACCTCTTGCATGCTTTTCTCTACACTAGAAGACTTTGAACTATTATAAGATGAATTTGGTAGACTACTGCAACCTTCTAAGAGTGTTGTAAGCTCTTGGCATGTTAGGCAATGATGATCATCACATTCACTTGATATACTCTGCACACTTAGGAACTTCTCTTTACTTATTTTCTCATAATTCTCTCTTTGTTCTAATGTTATTTTTTTATCCTCTTTGGCTGAATTTTTAGCTAGTAATGGATCAAGAATCTCTATAAATAAAGTTCCATTGTGGACACTACATTCTGAGCACACCAATTTTTGATCATCATCAACTTGATCTTGCTCTATTGCCACCATAATTTCAGATTTCACCTCTTTGTTTGGACCTCGGCTCCCACCAAAGGCTTAACTATTAGCTATATTTTCTTGATATTAAATTTGGTAGCCCACTCCAATTTTCTTACCAAATCCTCTTTGCTTGGATCTTAAATATTATCCTCTTGTTTGTTGGATTTATGATCTTGTTCCTCAATTGGTTTGATCATCAATGGAATTTTTTCAATACCAAATTTCAAAGCTAAACTTTTCAAATCTTTTAGTATTTCTTCTTTATCGGGATTCTTTTCTTGTTTTCCTTAGATGGATTCTTGATTCTTGTTCTCCCTAAATGAACTTGTGAGAGGAGGGGTGGGTTGGCTCACAATTAATATTTGTATAGTTTTTTGAGGTGGGAGAAGTGGAACTTCTTATTGTTGTGGAGGGCAAGGTTTCTTTGGAGGGAAAAGGGAAAAATACTAGAGATGGGATGCAAGACTAGGAGGTGAAGAATGGGAATCCGAAAATAGGGAAGTTGCTAGAGAATGGGGCTCAAGTGAATATTGTATGGTTAGAGGCATAGGGTAGCTATAAGATGGTGATTGCATGGTTTCCCAATGACAAGTTTGACCAATATTAGATTCATAAATCCCCCTTTCTTTGATCCATTCCCCAAATTGAAGTTTTTGTTGGGGATTTAAATTACTTGGAAAAGATCCAGTCCATGGGTATGGAACATTGATACCAATTTCAGATGCTCTTTTCATTTCCTTAGATCTAATAAATACCATGCTATATTCCAACTCTTGAAACTTACCCTACAAAAAAACATTTCGAGTTGTAGAATAACCTCTAGGATATTCATAATATTTTTCTGGAACTATTGCATACTCTGACATATACCCATATTGATTTACATCTTGTTCTTGTGAGTATGCATACTCAAATTGATTGTGATCATAGAGTTGGTCTGGAGGTGGCTGATAATAACCTACAAATGAATCTTGCAGGCCTAGAGAAGGATTGCATTGATATGGTTGCTGCTACAAATATGAATTCCACGTGGGAAATGAACCCATGATTGCACAACTTCATGAATGGAAGAAGATGGAAAGTTGTGGAAATAAAGATGAATGTAAATAGATGGAGAAAGATTTGAAATTTTAGAGAAATGGGTTGTTTGGACAAAAATGGATTCACCAAGTTTCTTTTGCAAATGCTTCCAAAAGATGAGATTCCAGCAAGAACACACCAACCTATTGAAATAAATTGTGATTTAAATTCTTGAATCTATACTCCAACTAATTATTTTTGACTTCCTTGTTTTCCCATCAGGTGTTCCATAATTTTTATCATCGAATCACCACACCCTATGATTTACACAAGTGTGTATGCTTGAGCTCACAATGTGACTGGGTAAAATGGGTACTATCTCCAAGTGTGGGAATTGTTACTTGAGATAGACCTGCAGAGAAAGCTAGTTCTTCTATCTAATCTAGTGCAAACTAACTCTACTAAAATCAAATTAATGAATAACCCAATCTATCACTTCCAATGGACTAGGGAGAGAGGGATAACATGCAAGTAAAGGAAAAAAAAAACTATAGATGTGATGCACCAAAAGAAGGGTATGAGAATAACCCCCTAATGTGTGAAAATGGAAGAAAAACACGGGTTATATACGGTGATGACAGTCCTATACTATCCAATAATAGTATTCACAACAACATCTCCAACAAACACAATAATACGGGATTCCATCAAAATCATAAAGTAGACACAATACACCTACAATGATATTGAAGAGGCAAGAAGAATGCAAATGAACACAACAAGGGAAGATACATCCACAAACTACATATATTGCTTCAATGGGTATGCACAGTTCAAACACTTATAAATGAAAGGCCCAGATCACCATGTAAGGAGTCCACTATAAATTCCTGCATTACATTGGATTCATAAACAAATGGGTAGAGTTTTTCTACTCAAATCATCCTCCTTCAAAATGAGGGAAAATCCCCAATTTATAGAAAATGGGAAAGATGAAAGGGGGGAAAGAAATCTCATATAGGGATTTTGCATCAATTACAAAGTACCCAGAGTGGGTAAAAATCAAGATTGTAAACTGAAAAATCCTCCCCATACTGCCCATAACTTGTAGCAGTGGATAAATGGCCATTCATGCCCATTAATTACACTTCCACCCACCATCCAACTACCATTTTTAAATAGGTTTATTTTCTACAAAATACACCTTCGAATATTCATCAATTGCTAGATTTTTTTTATTGTGTGTTGGGATTGGAAACATAATTCTAACAAGACAAATTTTGTGTAATTTCATTGAGAAATTCTCAAGTTATGGGTTGTTGAGTGAATGCAGCTCCTTAGGGTTTTGATGAGGATTTTTTCCTCTTTACAAGACTGTAAAATTAATATGTTTGTTGAAATGCATCATTAGAGATATTTACCCTTCTCTCCATGTTTTACGTATCTTCTAGAATGATTCTATTTTTTTGGTGGGGCCCATCATTAGTTTGTTGTTTTATGTGGGAGGGTTGTTTGTTTTAATGTTTTTTATTTATCTAGCCCGACCATCTCGATCAAGCTAGCTTCTTTCTCACCACCACCGGGTCTTCTTGGACATTTAAAAAGTTCCTTATCTCTCTAACTTGGCACTTCCACATGCCTTACTCACCCACTGAGACATCCCCCTCAAGCCTTATGCTCCTTCTTACTCACTGAGTTATCCTTGTTGGATGTCAAACTCATTGGTGACTCACCATTTAACTCCTATGAGCTCCTAGATTGTTTCCATGTGTTCAACGCCACCCATTATCTCCATGCGGTGACTCTCTATGGCTCCAAAAGCTCTGAGTTAAAACCTCCTTGTATCAGGCAACAGAGCTAAGTTCCAGATCAACATTATGCACATTTTTAACCATCAACTCGACCTTATACCTTCGAAAAGATCCTCATACACCTTGAGCTTTGTGATACCATTTCAGCCTTTGACTCACTCTATTGTATTAACATGGTGTAGTGATGATGGACCATGTCATGTGGTGGCTCCATGTGTGGTTGGTGTCTCCACCTCCCTTTATAATTTTTTGACATGCGCCATGATGACACATGGCAAGTATCGCATTCCCCACTTTCAACTACGAAATTTTTTTCCTCGAACCCGAATCGCTATTGGCTCAGTCTCAACTCACCAAGTCCATCTACCATCAATTTTGAATCCTCCAATCAATTGTTTTCCCATAATACATCCTTGTAATGACTTTGTTGATGAGGGTGCAATCGTCCATTGGAGTAATATTGGACCTGTCCATTATAATGTTTTCAAAAAACCTGACACACCTTGTTTGTTCAGATGGGAGCTCAACACTTAACATACGTTGATTGGATTATGTAATGAACATGCTTTCCCAATTTATAACACAAGATGAGCCCGAATTCCATTATATAGATCGATGAGATTTGAAGTCGACTCACCCAAATCCAAATGTATCGGTCTCCATTACATCTGCAAATCATTCCTGTAGCTTAGTCAAGTCCGATGAGAAGGAGCCATTTCACCATGAATATTTCATTCTTAATGCAATATATGATGAATGATGGGGATAGTTTGGTAATGAGCTCAATTTCACCTACACATTCTCCTCACTAAATGACTAGCCTAACCTTTATCGATAAGAATTTGATTCCTCTTCCTATTGTATAGCTCGGTTGTAGCTCTGAATAGCCCAACTCCCTAGACCATCTCAATGAGCCTGACATGAGCTTTATATGTACAATACGAATGGATCAGTCTATTATGAAATTATAGCTCGAACCAAATGGAGAGCTTTTTCTATGCCAGTCGATCCACTATCCAAACAAACAACTAGACTCCCTCATTTGAACCTGCTTGGCAGGCATTTTGGAGTTATAATGACTTGGCCAAAATGACACAAGCTTGACTCAACTCAAAGATGACCTCATTTTCTAGTGTTCCTTCAACTCAGTTGCATGATGATAGCTTTTTTCCTTTATAATGTGCAATTCAGTCTTCACCACATGGCTTAGATTATCAATGCAACTTGCCTAATCTATTAGGCAACTCAATGAGTAATACAAGGAGCTCAGTTATGAGCTTGGTTGGTTCCTCAAGGATTAAGATGCAACCTTGTTACTTTTTCAACCCATATACTTCTCAGAGATCTAAAACCAGTTTGATCCATCCGAATGGCTATGAGAATTTATGAATGCATGTGTCCTTGTCGTCAAATTTTCACTAGAGGGGGAAATTGATAACATGTTCTTACATTAGTTGCATGGAATCAAATGGGGAGACCACCATTGTAGATGTCATCAAATGTGTTATACATGGAAAATAGAACTAAAGCTATGCCTATAAGATTCTTCAAGGATTCTTCCATAACCATTCAAGGGGCACAATTCACTAGGGATTTTGAATTATTTTAGGTATCCAAGGCAAATAGTTTTCCATATTTACTTAGATTCCCTTGGTGTTATGAAAATACTGTTTATTTGTGCTTCAACAAGGGATACATCAGCTATGAGAGAAATAAGGAGCGCATAATTATTCCACTAATAGATGGGAGGTTTGCACCTTATGTCAAGCCTTTGGGGGAATAAGAAAAAAAGGAAATTTATGTGTGCACCATTAGAGACCCAGAGGTTACTGAACCATCAATAGGAGTTATCCAGTGGGATGGTGCTCTGCCCATGAGTGATATATCTAGCATTACATGTGATAATTGGGCACATGGGACTTATGATTTGGTTGGGAGAGAATTAAAGGGAAGTGTGACTCATGTTTTCAAGGTGCATTTGGTTACGCATCTGGGAGGAAGACAGTTACCAAGTTACACTAAAGAAGGTATCCCTGAAGTCTTTTTGTGTGTTATGGAATTCTAGTGGACCTGTGAACTAGAATGGAGGAATATGATTAATTATATCTTGCATGGGACAATCGTACATTGGTGGATGAATGATTGGGATAATATTATAGAATGGAAAGAAGTAAGAATCACATTCTCTATTTGATTTCTTTGGAACAATGCACCTTCAAAGATATGCATTTATCATAGGAAGGGATCTACCTCCTGCCACGTTCAGACATGTGAAAGATCCTAGATGAAAGAATTGGAAACCTTACTCCCTTCACTATAGGTGCATAAGTTATATTCCACCTTGCAACTTTTTACACTCGCATAATATGTCCATTCATAGTTATGTCATCATTCAAGAAATTGGCATGAGTTGATGACAGGTATCATTCAAAATTTTGAGTATCTATCTTCTAAACCATCATTGAATGAAGATATACAGGTAGTCAAATGTTTTACTCTAGGATATAGTTCCAAAGCTAATGAATGTGTCCAAGATTTTCTATGGGAACCTAATTTGGAGGTGCGCTTTGAAGAAGAAGAAACAAATGAAGTACAGTTTTATCATGCCTACCTAAAAAAAGAGAAAGGTAAAATGGTGTACCTAATAGAAGATGAAGAGATGGAGAACCTATATGTTGATCATATAGAGGGTACAAGCAAAGCCTTGGATATTAAAAATGAGAAGTAACATGGTTACCATAAGCCGTAGAAGACAAATAAGGTCTACATTGGCATAAAAGTAAAACTAGAAGAAGAAACCATTGGGGATTACTGGAAATACTAGGAGGTTTCAAAGATAATGTGTTTATTGTGTGACTTCCAAGATTTGTTCCCTTGTGAATACCATAAATTGAAAGGGTTTCATTACTCATTGGGAGAGATGTAGATTAATTTTAAGGAAGGCGTGCACACGATTAGGAAAACACCTTATAGGATGAATCCTAATCTACACGTGAAGGTGAAAGAAGAGATTGATAAAATGTTGGAATCTAGGATCATTGAAGCAATTGAGGAGTCTAGATGGGTTATCCCAATGGTAATTAGTATTAAGAAATATGGGAGGATAAGGAAATGTGTGGACTAAAAATATTTAAATGTTACATGTGTTATAGATTCTTTTCCATCACCTTTTACTAAGGAAATCTTGGAAGGTATATCAAGGTGCAAAATCTAATCATTTACAGATGGTTTCTCAGGGTATCACCAGGTAAGGATTGTGAAATAAGACAGGGAAACAACTACTTTCACCACTAAATGGGGAATTTTTTCTTTCAAAGTTATTCCCTTTGGGCTTAAGAATGCACCTATTGTATTCTTGTGCATTGTGGTGCAAACATTTCAAGAATATATTCATAAGTTTTTACAAGTCTACCTAGATGATTGGATAGTGTATGGATTGGTACAATATCATTGTGAAAACTTGAGATTGATATTTGAGAGGTGTATATAGTTAAGTATATCTCTTAACTTTAAGAAATGTGTATTTGTTACTCCTTTTGGCACATTGCTAGGTCATATTATTTGTAAGGAAGGTTTATTGGTTGATGTTGCTAAAGTTGTTATTATTTTGGGTTTGGGGGAGTCTACCAATCAAAGTGCAGTGGATGGAGTTTTGGGGCATACAGGTTACTAAAAAAAATTCAGCAAAGGCTATGCTAGGATAACCACACCCTTGGAAGAATTGTCAAGGCATGATGGAATATTGCACTAGGATGAGGGGTAATAGGTGGATTTTGATACGTTGAAGGAGAATCTTACTACTGCACCCATTTTACGCTTTCCCTCTTAGGAAATACCCCTTCTAATACATGTATATGCATCACAAATGAAAATTGGAGCATTTCTAGCATAGCTTGGAGAAGGTATTATTGATCACCCATTGTGTTTTACGAGAACAAAATTTACTTCAACTGAGCATAATTACACAACAACGAAGCACAAAGTATTGTCTATGATTTATGCATTGCATAAGTTTTGGTAGTACTTGTTGGCTACTCCATTTATATTTAACAAAGATCACATGGCACTCACATATTATGTAAAAAATACTGTTTGGTAGGGGATCATACGTCATTGGATATTATTATTTTAGGAATTTGACTTTACAATCATCGTAAAGCTAGGAAAGAGTAATTCAGGACCTAACCATCTTTCAAGAATGGATTCAAGTGAGGATGTGCAGAGCATTGAAGATACAATATCAGATGCATAGTTGTTTAGATTACAATGCGTGCCCTCTGATTTGGAGGATATTGTTTTCTTTTTGCAAATAATTGTGGTGCTTAATGGAATGAAGAATATAGAAAAGAAATAATTTACCATTCATGTCATGCCTTAGATTTTGATTAGTGTAGATCTATACAAAATTGGTCGGAATGAGATTTTGCACCGGTGCATACTCGAACATGAGTGCATGGGTATTATGGAGGAATATCATGGATGGATTGCTGGTGGACACTATGCAATGTGAGTAATTGCATGTACAATTTTGATGGCTGGTTTGTGGTTGGAAACATTGTACAAGGATTTCCAAGAATATGCCAAGTGTTGTGATCATTGTTAGTACCTTTGGAAGCTTGGGAATAGAGATGAAATGTCATTGAGGCCTATCACAAGTGTGGAACCCTTTGAAAAATGGGAAATTGACTTCATGGGCCCTATTTCCCCACTAGGTTGCAGGTCAGGGTCTTACTACATAATTACTTATACAAACTATTTTAACAGTGAGCGGAAGCAGCACCAAAAAAGGATTACACTACAGCTACTGTAGCAAGGTTCATTTGGGAAAATATCATAAGCATGTATAGATGTCCATTGAGTTTAACAAGTTATAGGGGTTCTCATTTCTTGAATGATATTGTTAGAATATTTTTAGCAAAGTTTATGGTAGCACATCATAAGACTACACTCTATCACCCACAATTAAATGGAACAGTGAAATATTTCAATAAGATTTTGAGCCACACATTGACAAATATCTATGGTGTTGGAACAAAGGAATGGGATGATAAAGTTTCTGTTGTACTTTGGTTAGATAAAACAACATATAAGAGGTTGAACAAAGTAACACCATTTCAGTTGGTGTTTGGAACAGAGGTTGTTATACCGATTGAGTTTATGTTACCATCCCTATGTATTGCTCATGCAAGAGGATTGGATAATGAGAAATCACTTGAAGAGAACATATAAAAACTAATGCAGTTTGATGAGAGGCACGCTATAGCTTGATGGAACTAGAACATAAGTACTGACATTATCGACAAATTAAGAACAAAAATCTTAAAGTTGGATAGATGGTCCTTCTATATGACTCCAAGTTTTTGTGCCACCCTAGAAAGTTCAAAGTGCATTGGCTGGGACCGTATGCGGTTACCTACATACTTGACTAAAGTTCTTTCTAGTTAGAAGCTTTGGATGGAATGCATTTTCCTGGTTTCTTTAATGGGATTAGGTTAAAGCCCTACTATAAATAAGTCTTCTTGGTGTTTGTAATAAGGTAGTGTTGCCATTTATCTTAGGTTTCATTTAGTGCATTTTCTTTTTATATGTGTTTTGTTTCTTCATCACTATGCTTTGTCTTTTCGGTCCCGTGTTATGTTACATGTTGATGCACCATTAGTTAACAACATTTTAAGTGATTATGTGAATAGAGGACCGCGCATAAATTTAGTGTGGGGTGAATTGAAGTATAATGTGGGAAATGGTTGACATGTTTCTAAGGGAGGCTAGATTGATTGGATACTCCTTTTGGGACATTGGCGTGAAAGTAGAAAAATATTTTATGTTATACGAGAGGTGTAGGGTGGAAGGTGGAGATGATTGAAGACCACATAGGGGAGGAAAAGAGGAAAAGTAAAAACTCATTGTAACATGAGGTAGGTGGCGAAATAAGAAATTAGTTAGTGGATAACATAGAGGTTGAGTACTTCAGCACAGTAAGGCGCGCAGAGGAGGTATGTGGCAGTGAAGTAATGTTAGCATGCTAGAAGGTTACGATTGCAACGTACGAAGGGAGGTCATGGAATTTTAATTAAGAAGGAAAAATTTCTTTGTTAAGACAAAATGTTAAGATGCGTGGGTCCAAAAGACATTGAGGTCTTAGGAAAGTATAAATAAGGGGTGAGGGTAGTCATTTTAGCTACCTCGCCTTTGAATTTTTTTTTATCGCGAGCTATTAAAATGTGACAAGGGTGTGATAAGGAAGTGAAGTACTTTTTACGAACTAGTAGTGATTTGTAAAATTTTATGAGACATTGTGGAGTGTCAAGTGGAGCACACAGTGAGGAAACATGGGTTGCATAGGAGTGAAGGTATCGATGTCAAAGAGCTCAAGAATAAAAGGAGAAGTTGAACACTGTACGATAGAAAAGTGACATGCAAGCATGAGAATCTACAAGTAGCTCTTCTTCGTACCCGACCTCCCAAGGTCGTGCCAAGACAGACGGTGGAAATGGAATATATGTGGATACATAAAAAATAGTTGGGAAATCTTATATCCTCAACACGTAATAATGGAATATGTGAATCTAAGGCAAAGAAAACTCTCCTAACCTGAATTGGTGTAATGGATTGTTCGGATATAATATATGATCGGAGGCTCCAATAAATGTCGAGCTCTACCGAGATCCTATATATTGGCTATTGGATACGTGGAAAATGACTTGTAGGTGCTTCGTGTATATTTCTTGACAAGGTCATGGAAAATGGTAATGAGAGGTGCAGTGGATTTGTAGAAACTATGGCTGATTTTCTGGTTTAGCCCAGAAAACGTTGGATTGATTGGCTTCTATGTTTAATATGGAGAACTACATTATGATATCTGGCAGCAGTGGCGAGGATCTAAATACCAGAGTTCATAAACTGGTGTCAATACTTAACTGACTTGCAGGACCATTGGGTTGTGGGACCTGGGGATCACAACCATGAGTTCATGGTTTTTGTGGACCTATTATGGTCATGTGAAGAATCAATCTCTTCTTCCAACTATCCAATAGTCATAAGCCTTTTCAACTTCTATGTTCAGTACCAGGATTTGTACGATTTTCTCAGAATACCTCACAGGGGTTTTGGTAACTTGTATACGCAACCCTGTATCTATGTCAATGAGAAGGTCTCATGCATCTGGCTACGGAACTAATGCATCATAGCCAAATATTTGTTCTCTTTTAGGTTCCTGTATGGTCATGTGGATATCCCTATGAAGGCAATCTATAGTTGGTTTGACTTGACCAAAATGTGTATGCTTTGTTATCTTCAATATTCAGTTGTCTCAATTGTTCACTAATTATTTGTTGATTTGTTTTCATTTGAAATACCTGAATCCTAAGCCCTTGATCTATACCCATTAACGTTGTGAAGAGATTTGACTGAGATAATACCGATTTGAATATGTATTCCATGGGCTATGTGGGTCCCGTAATTTTCATTCAAAAGATAACTTAACCAAAATGAGCAAATTAACCCTAAAATCTATATCTACACTATGTTTATATTTATCATATTTTTTGTATTTTCAATGATGCATATTTGAATGAAATTAAAAGAGTAGCTATTCTAATATATTCAGAAAATGGAAAATTAATCTAATAACAGAATTAAAACAAGCAAGGTATCCTGGTATAGCTATTCGCCTGTGTAGTTGTGAATTTATCCTAAATATTTAAATAACTAAGTAGTTTAATCGAAAGACTTCTGATCCTACCTCAGAAGTGATGAATGAATCATAGTTTCTTAGAAACTATCATTCCCAACAGCTTCCCTGGAAATATCGAAAGAGATATTTGATTGAAATGAAATAATTTGCTACTCTATTTAATATATTGTAACTACAACTTTGATAGCTCAAACCTGGAGTTTACAGAACAGCGGTAAATCTAGTTGTGTGGTGACTTGTCCCCTCAATGTGATTTCCTTGTTCCTTCATGTTCTCATGAATCCAGAAAAGTGTGTATGTGATAGCATCAGCAGAAGAAGATACTCTAACAATGGTAGCTTTGGATATAAACCGAATATAATGCAAGTAAGAGAGGGATAGTGTAATTTTTTTTTGATAATAGGTAAAAGTTAGGGTTGAGGGGACCCTACCCCATTACAAAGAGTTATCATTTACTTACATATTGGCCAAAGTATTTATCTTGAAAGTCCAGTCATGATCCACAATATCAAAAACAAAAAACTAGAATAAGATAACCATTATATATGATATACATTATATAGCAGTCTCAAGGGAAATACTAACAGCAAAAAGTTAACCAGCAGCAGATTCTAAACCAAAACATATCATTTCTCTTTAACCAACTCATCCACCATCTCCATGCATCAATTCCATTCTTTGACCAGGGTTGTGATGGTCTCCTTCTAGTATTTGTAGTTGGGTTCTTTGATCACCACCTTCGGGCCTGTGCCATCCAACTCTTTTTCTTTAGCCAATTCCATTGACTGTATCATCTCTGCCAATAGTTTGAGATGGAAGATAGTACTCTTTACATTAAGAACATGGGAATCTCTGATTTTCATGATGATTCCTTTCATTTTTATCATCTCTTTCTCCATTTCCATTCTATTGGCATTTGCATTTTTGAAATTTTCACTGATGATGATGTTAGACATTTTATCAACTTTTTCTTGCAGCTCCTTAATATCCATGGTGAGCAAACTGATTTTGTGCCTGTTGATGTCATTGTTCAATTTGTAGTTCTCAAAATATCTCATGAAGGCATGAGTTTTGATAGTAGTTTCTTGGGCTGAGAAAAGCTCCATCTGGGCCATTTTCAGATTGTGAAGACAGTGGATAGCTTCGTCAGTATTCTTGGAAGACTCCTGTTCTTTTAAGCTCTCAACATTCTTACTACTCACATCTTCCCCTTCCACTTTCTCTTGAGAGGATTCCTTCTGTGAAGGGGTTTCACCAAGATCTTCATCAGAAACAAAAGTGATATTATCCTCCTCAGCCCGACCCAAAAATTGAACTTTCCTGAACTGAGACATTTTTCCCCCTTTTCCCATGCTAGATCTAGTGCGTTTTGCCACTGGGTTCCCCTGACCTGTTTCATCACTACTATCCTCCTTAGGTTCCATACTCCCAAACCTTTTACCCAATGCAATTTTTGAAGGCGAGGCCCCAACTTTGTCATTTTTTCCCAACAGGGGAGTGCTCAGCCAAATGATGGATTTTATCAGACCCTGGTGTAAGGGGATAATGAAAGTTCCTTTCTTCACCAAATTCATAGATTTTTCTAGAGAAGAGAATAAGTAGAAGGGAAAGTTATACAGTTTTGCATTGTGAATATGGTTTAGCATTGGAAAATGGTAACCATATATGACTTTATATCTACCTTCCAAAGAATATAAGACATGAGCAGTTTGGCAATTTCAGCATATGCAGAGGGCAGCTTACACCTAGCATAGCCATTATGAAGAGAAATAGGTTCCCCTTTTCCTTGGAAAAAATAGTCAATCTCAAGACTGTAATCAGATTTGGGTTTAAAAATGCTTCTACCTTCAAGCGCTAGACCAGTCACCTTAGCAATCAGCTTGGGAGAAATAGTAAGGGAACAGTTGCCCACCTGGATTTTTCCCTCGTTCCACATTTTAGCAACCGCTTCACTCAGGTTTTCATCATAGCCATCGAAAGTTTTGAAAAAAGACAGCAAACCCGCCTTCTCGAGGAGAACTTTGGCCTCCTTGGAAATATTTGGACACCTAGAAGGTTATGTGTGTACCAAGTCTCCTCCCATCCTTTTGTGCACAGAAAATCTCTTGCAAATCAAAACTACCTTAAAATAAGTGGTTTCAATTTTCAACTTCTCCAAAACCAAAAAGGCCTGACTACCCATGTAAACAAAAGAATCCAGCTCCCACAAGTAAGATAAAATTATGAGAGGTTGCTGGCACAAGCGTGAGAGTTAGCAACATTATTAAAGGCTCCCTCCCTTTTCATGATTTCAATGAATTTAGCATTCATTCCAAAAAGTTTCTCAACTATATGGAGACCCTTAGATATAACCCCAACATTAGCAACAAAATCAGCACCATTATTGCCTTCCCTATACACATGGTTAAAATAAATATTCACAAAAGAATTTTAAAAAGATTTAGTTTTATAGATAAAGTCTTCAACAGATATGGAAGGATTGGAAGAACCCCTCATACAAGAAATGATGTGCATCAAGTCTCCTTCCACTTCCAGGAGATTGAAACCTTTTTCTTTTTCTATCTTCACCCCCCAAAACAGGGCAGCTGCCTTCACCACATTGTTAGATTGTTTTCCAAGGTCAAAAAAGTAAGCAAGAATAAAATGACCTAAAGAGTCTCTTATGACTCCTCCTCCCCCTGCTTTCCCTGGGTTCCCTTTTGCAGCACCATCAAAGTTAAGTTTTAGAAATCCTTCACAAGGAGGATTCCACTTAATCCCACTCTAGGATTAGGACTATTAGATTGAGGAATCCCAGAGACATGCCAATTCTCTAAGAAATGTTGTTCATAATCCAAAATTTCCAATTCTTTTTTCCAGAGGATTGAGAAATTGTTTCTAACTTCCTGAAAAATATTTTTTATTGACAGTTTGATAGGGATACTCTTGTCCTTGAAAATCCTTCTATTTCTCTCCTTCCAGATTTCCCACCAGAGATGGCTTAAGCTTATGATCCACAGATTTTTAAGCCCTTGACTATGAAAAGGGCATACCCATTGGTTCCAAGCTTCCTTTATATCTTTGGGGATAACCTAATTAACCGAGAAGCCATTCAAAATTGAGGAGAACATTTGATGTGCATACATGCATTCCAGGAACATATGATTTACAGATTCCATTTTTCTTTTGCATAGCACACATCTATTAACCCATTGGAAGCCTCTTTTTTCCAGATTATCAACCGTGAGAATTTTGTTTCCAAAAGTGAGCCAGCTAAACACATTTACCTTAGGAGTAATATTCTTGTTCCAAATCTTCCCTGCCTTTAAATATTCTTCTCCAGTTTGACCCTCAAAGAAGAGGCCATAGGCTGATTTGACAGTAAAATTTCCACAAGGTTCCTTATCCCAGATGATTCTATCTTGGTCTTTGACGTTATATGATACATAATTTTGTAAGAACTCATTGATCCCTTTCATTTGATCATTTAGATCCTAACTATCCATTTCCAAATTTTTCCATATCTGAAAACTCTCTTCCATTTCCATGTAGTTGTTCACCTTTACTCCATATTTATCTTCCATTAATACGAAGATTTGTGGAAATTTATCTTGGAGGGTAAAATCCCTTGCCCACTTGTCTTTCCAAAAATCTATCTCATTGCCTCTTCCTATTTTCCATCTACTGCCCTTGTTCAGAATTTCTTTGGCCCAGTTAATGGCTTTCCACATGCATGAGCCATTGAAAGTCGCTTGTTTAAACATCCATCTTTTGTCAATATTATCCTGCCAATATTTTCTCTTCAGGATTCTAGCCCAAACTCCATTTTCCTTAGTAAGTCTCCACCCAATCTTGGCAAGTAAAGCTTTATTCATTTTGGACCAATCTCTGAGACCAAGTCCCCCAAGCTTCTTGGGTCTGCACACTCTACTCCAGGCAACTAAAGGAATTCTATCCTTACTTTCTGTACCACTCCATAAAAACCTCTTTTGGATCTTTTCCAATCTTTCCCCAATTGTGATAGGAAGTTGGTATATCGGCATGGCATACATAGGGAGGCTCTTGAGTGAGCTAATCAAAAGAGTAATTTTTCCAGCTTGGGATAAAAGATTAGCTTTCCAACCTGCTAATTTCCTTTCAAACCTTTCAATTAGAAAGTTCCACTCACAACAAGATGGTCTCCTATCTCCAAGAGGAATTCCTAAATATAAGGTGGGAAAGGGTTTGTAGGTACATTCAAAAGTTTTGGCTATCTTCTTGCAGTGACTGTCCATAGTGTTCAGGAAAAAAAGAGAACTTTTTTTGAAATTAATTTGCTATCCTGAGACCTCCATATATTCATCAAGAATGCATTTGATTTTTCTAGCTTCCATAATAGTAGCTTCCCCCACCACAAAAGTTTCATAAAAAAAGTGTTGATGAGAAAATTTATCCATCTCAAGTGCCGGAGAAATCCTTTTGATAGCACCCTTTTCTGTTTCAACATTGAGTCTTCTACTGAGAGCTTCTGCCATTAAAATAAAGAGGAAAGGGGAGATGGGATCCCCTTGCCTTAAACCTTGTGTGCTAGGAAAGAACCCAATAGGACTGCCATTCATGAGAATAGAAAACCAAACATTGTAAATGCAAGCTTGAACCATTTGTCTCAAATCACTGTTAAAGCCAAACCTTTCAAGGATTTTGTCTAGAAAACACCACGAAACCCAGTCATAAGCTTTTGCCATATCCATTTTTAAGAATAAAACAGACTTCTTACTAATTTTTGCCATATGAATAGTCTCTTTGATGGTGATTATTCCATCCTCTATTTGTCTACCTATAACAAATCCCCCTTGTTGTTCCGAAATGATGTTAGGCAGGATCATCTGAAGCCTGAGTGCCAGAATCTTCATACAAATTTTATAGGAGGTGTTACAAAGACTTATAGGTCTAAAGTATTTTAGTTCTATAGCATTACTACACTTCAGAACCAGAGTCAGGAAGGTACAATTCATATCCTTTAACATGACCTTCATCTTGAAGAATTCCCTTACTGCATCAAATACCTCTTTTTTGATAATGTCACAGAAAATTTGAAAGAAAAAGGTGAGAAAACCATCTGGTCCAGGAGCCTTGTCCGGGTTGAGGAGTTTGACACCAAATTCCACTTCCTTCATTAAAGGAATCTCTAAAATCATGGCGTTATCTCTTGCAGATACTAACTTAGGGATACAATTAAGGAATACCTTTTCTTTCAAGAGATTATGATCCTGATTGTTTGAGAGTAAATTTTCGAAGAAAGAGATAGTCATTTTTCGATTTCTTCTTGTTCTTCAATCATGAAACCTCCCTCCTTTCTAATTTTGTTGATTTTGTTAGAGCTTCTTCACTTTAAGGTAGATATGTGGAAGAAACTAGTGTTTTTGTCTCCTTCCTTTAACCAAGTGATTCTGGATTTTTTCCTCCAGAAGATTTCCTCTTTACCCAGGATATTATGGTAGTCCTCCAAGAGAG
Organism: Taxus chinensis; assembly: GCA_019776745.2. Classification (NCBI taxonomy): domain Eukaryota; kingdom Viridiplantae; phylum Streptophyta; class Pinopsida; order Cupressales; family Taxaceae; genus Taxus; species Taxus chinensis. Next base: position 47,622 of record JAHRHJ020000519.1, on the reverse strand, counting down.
ATCTTTCCTTTACCTGGTCAGCGTGATCACCCTCAATGACCTAACTTTCAGTACTTCTTTGGATAAGATGAAGTTCCTCTATGATTTTCACCTTCTTTTGGAAAATATTCCCAAAGCATTTTTTATTCCATTCTTGAAGGTGAACTTTTACATTATGAAGTTTTTTAGAAAGTCTAAAATCGTTATTCCTTTAACCTTTAGTTTCCACAATTATTTGATGAGATCATTCAACTCCTCATTTTAGAGCCACATCTTCTCAAAATGGAAGGGGGAGGGATAGTGTAATTGAATAGAGCTTGACTATGCAATTCCTAGCAAGATTTATTCCGGAGATACAACGCAAATATGCCAAGAATTCTAGGATCTATCTCTTGTGACAAATAAAAAATGCAACTTTAAGATGGATTCTAATCTAAAAATGAAACTACCTTATGCTAAACTTATTATATGAGACCGCAATGAAGGCAAGATGAAAGGAAGAAGATCAAATGACCTCTAAAGAAGAAAGGATAAACTGATAATTCATGCAAAATATAAAACTATTAAAACTCATGCAAGAACTTCAAAAAGAACTTAAAAGGAGAGGGGCCATTTGTTTGAAAGCAAGCTGGGTATTTATAGCATTTGCATTTACTAGAGGGTAAATCCAAATTGAACTCTTCTAATATTAAACAAAGGGAAAACACTATTTACTGGGTGGCCAAAACATAAATGCAAGATTTAGTGGTTGAGGAATGCAAATAGAAATTTGAATTTTTACGTTTGACGAAATTATTGGAATGTTATGGAAAACATGCATAGGACCAACACCCTATGCAAGGAGGTGGTTATAGGACCACCACCCTATCCTGGGTAGTGGTCATAGGACCGCCGCCTAGGCATGGCAGTGTTTATGTACCTTAAAGAAAAAATGCAGGGAAAAAGGGGGAAGAGACTAGAACAAAACATGCAAAATATAGACAAGGATTTCTAGGGTACAAATGTACACTTAGCAAGATTTTTCTGGATTCCAAACACCTTGTGAAGAGATCTGAATCATCATTGGGGTTTCTGTAACCTCTTTCTAGTAGTACAGTACCTACATTTTTGGGTACATACATATTGCCCCCTCAGAGAAGAATTTTATCCATGAAGAGGCATAAAATTGTAGGTCTGAGTATGGCAGTCCCAAAATGGGGAGTTAGAAGCTATACCTGATATGCCAGTGATCTGAAATGTTTCCATCCAAATTCCTGCTATCTGCAAGATAAAAAGAGGACTCAAGTGTAGATAGATAAAATAGATCAAAAAATAAATACTAAATTAACATGAAATGAGGACTTACCATTTGCGCAGGGATAAGAACTTACCTCCATCGGTGCTCCAACACTGTGTAAGAACACTAAAAACAAAATTAGAATACTATATATATGTAAAACGAACTCATTTTACTATTCATTTGTGCATGTCGATTTGGTGGTTTTTGAGATCTGGGACCCACGATGACCGTTTTTGACGCGAGTGCAGTTAAAAGGTCCGTTGTGAGATCATGATCATGCCTTCCAGAGTGGGATGTTGACCCACAAAGTCTCAGATTAGTTCTCCTCAATTTATCATTTTTAAACCTAAAATATATAAATGTTAAAATCTTGCTCTTAGGGGGATTATTTTTTAAAATGTTAGTTTTAAATGAGTCTCTAGGGGGGAATATATAGGGTAGGTCTTTATTTTAGTCAAAATGGTGATTTTTGTTATTTTAAAGTGTTTTTAGGGCTTATGAGCAGTTTGACGATTCAGTTAAGGACCGTCGCCCTACACAGGGTGATGGTCATGAGATTGCCATCCTATGATGGTGGCAGTTACGGGACTGCTGCTTCATAAGGCGGTGGTTACATGACCACCACCTCAGAAGGTGGTGGTTAGGAAACTGTCGCTCTACACATGGTGGTGGTTTTGGATAGAATGCAAAAAGAGATGTAATTTTCAATTGTCTTTGCATTTTTGACATTTTTACATGTTCTTGATAATTTTTCTAATTGGATTATGTTACTAACTTACTCTTTTTCTCTATTTTGGGTGGATGCAAAAGGAAGAGTACATTAGATGGAGCAGAGAGGAGTGTAATTGGCTCCCAGTAGTGCTAGTGGAACTTACTTAGGTAGAGTGAGATACTCTACAGAGGGCTGGCATTTGGAGGATTACACAGGTCCCTCATGTTGCACCTGCTAGTCACATATTGTGGGACTTATTTTCATATTGGGATGCAGATTGTAACACTTTCTAATTTCTATCAGTCAGGGGTGGGTGTACCATCACCTTAGAGGCCGTTTATCACATATTGGGGGTGCTGTCTCTTAAGATAACAGTATCTAGATCTCAGATGGTTTAGTGGGCCACCTATATGGGAGATGAGGAAATCTCCATGGGCTCGAAGAAGGGGGTGAAGGTACGTTCTATTGTTGGTTTAGATATCCCTGTGCTCCGCCAGGCTGTTATGGGTATCTTGGCCTCACGGTTGATTGGGGACAAGGGAGGGGATACTCTTTTATACTAATGGGCTCATATCATTACATAGATTGAGGTGTATAGCCACATTTACACTTAGGGAGAAGACATCCTTGGGACCACCTATCATGATTTGTATAGGGTGGTCAAATTACAGGGGTAATCATTGAGTTACCCTACTATAGTCATGACTTGGGTGTATGAGCGCATCATTCCCTATGGGAGAGGTGTATAGGTAGAGGATCTTGGGGCCATCAGGGTAGTGAGGTGGATAGGGATGACTGTACTTAGGACACCACACCAACCAGTGGCTTCTTTGACTATTACAGACATGGAGGCCAGTCCTTATTAGGCCATGGCAGGGTTATGGGGAGAGGAGACACACACATTGATCACCTATTATAATACGAGTCAGCTGATAGATAGGATGGGGAATTTGGAGATCCACCCCTTTGACAGAGTACCAAAGTAGTTTGGCCTCCCCTATATTGATATGTTTCCTCCAACGGGGCTAGTTTACAAGTCTATTCGCAAGGCCAGGGTAGGTCCTAGAGGCTGAGGTTGGAATACGATCACTCTTGGAGTTCCCATTGCAGCTAGGTGGGTGGTTCATGCCTGAGGGGTAGCTGGTGCTCCTCGAGCACCTTTACTTCAGATAGGAGCTGGTACTACTCATAGTGGAGAGAATTATGGGCATATTTATGTAGACTCAGACTCTGAGGAGTTCACAGGAGAGGAGATGTAGGAGGAGATGGAGGGAGGTGAGACAGGTGGGACGGTCGGGGATTATAGTGACTCTGAGTGGCATGACACTCAAAGTATCTTGAGGTCCGAGAGGGTGGAGGAGAGTGTAGAGAAGGTGACACTAATCTCATAGGATTTACCTTCTTGGGACATTTGGGGAGATGATAAGTCCGTAGCAGGATGTCATTTCTTTCAAGATTTGGGGGAGGTTCCATAGTCAGCAGAAACCTTAGTGGCAGGAATAGATCCTACAGATCTCACCTAGAGGCTTGGAGATCCGAGTGAGTTACTACTATTTTCTCAATTTTGTTTTAGCTAGAAATGTTTAGTTGATATTTCCATTTTGTTGTTTTGTTTGTTTTTGACCTTATCTTGGACAATTTTCTAACTTTTTTACTTCTGATTTTTTATTTGTAGTGACTGCTGAGGGATGGCGAGACTTGATTCACCAGTTGTGCACAGACACTCTACTACTCCCTTCAAAGGGTACCTGGGTTGAGATTACTGAGGATGTTGGAGAGCCTTCAGCAGCTGGCCAACATACCGATGTATTTGCCCCTATCTGGAAGGCAAAAAATATCATGACCTCCCTTCGTACTGAGTTAGCCAGATATAGGACCACTTAGCACTTGATGAGGAGTCGTTCTCATAGTAAGACCACAGCTACTGGCTGTGATTGTGAGCCCTTAGTTCATTTAGAGCATCATCACAGTAGGATTCCTAGACGTGGTCATACACCATTTGAGGGATCCCACAGGGATTGAGCGATCATGGTGTCTATTTTGTAGTGATTTTTGGTCATATGTTTATACAAGTGTTTTTGTATTTTTTGGGCCCATTGAGCATTTTGACCATCCCTAGTGCATGATGACATTGTATATAAAACATAATATATATATATATATATATATCTTTTTGGATCTAGATCTTCTTGTATCTAGAATTTTGTGATTCGTTTCTCATGTGTATACTAGATGTTTTTAGAATCTTTGTTTTTATATGTTTTTCAGAATGTATGCAATGGATAAAAAATGATAAAAAAATGTTGAACATAATGTTTCTCTTTTTATTTTCTTCTATGTAATGTTGATATGTGATGATGTAAACATATTGTAGTACTAAAATTTTGGCTTCTTTGGGCAATGTTTGTTACTTCTTATTTTGGAAAAATGTGATGAATATCTAGTGATAACGAGATGAACTTGCCCCATTCCTAACTCCATGCAACTAGTAAGATGCGAGGGCACAAATTGTATGAGTTTGACTAAATGGAAATGATAAGAGAAAGAAAAGGTTTTGATAGAAATAAAATTCATACTTGCGTACTTACTCTTACTCGAAACTACTACATAGTTCGGAATGTATCTTATTTTCCAGTTTCTCTAGACTTAGATCAATGGATGACAACTTGGTCTACAAAATATGGTTGTAAGGATTTGATCTCTTTGGAATTTGGATATTTAGTTTCACTTAACACTTTCCTTTAAAATATTAATATTCACTAATTTGTGTGAATGGACCCCCTACACCCTGTCTCATGTTACTAGTAGGAAGCATGGGCTCATCACCAAAGGTGGGATATAGGTGAGTAAGGGCACTTCTTTCCTTTCTCAACCTTATATCACTAATAAGAGATGCGGGCTCATCACTGAAGGTTGGTGGGGAAAAGAAGTGTGTAAAAATAAAACATTCTATTTGGTTTGGCATTTTGGTTTTAACTTGATACTTCTGATTTGTGACTTTGGAGTATCCTTATTTCAAAGAGATGTAAGAAGGATAGATGTGACACCAAAAATCTTATAGAATAGACCATAGGTAAGAACAACTTAACCAAGTAGAAAAGAATGAGTATGACCAAGTATGCAGGCCTTGGTACGGTTTTTGTCAAGACTTTGTCTGTCGAATTGATGAAATGATTTTGGAATCATTTGATGGTATTATGAAAACTAAAGAGATATGATTTTGAATGCTTTTTCCAATATTTTCAGAAGCTTGTAATGAATTTCTTAAGAATAAGTTCCTTGACCATCATAGTTATGAAACGAGTGAACAAAATGAAACAACTAAGTGACTAATTCAATGTAGGTAAATATAATATACAAATGGTGATGTTGATGCCTTCTGTGTAAAACGCTTAAGATGTAAGTAATTGACTGTTTGATTTAACTCCTCACCTTCTAATGTACATAAGAGATACGTACCATTTCTTTAGTCTTTCATGACTCGATATGGACCCAACCACTTGGGCCGGAATTTCCTTCCTTCGCCTGTTTTCTTATCAATCTGGTTGTCTAGTCTTAGAACTAGATCTCCCTCATATATTTCTCATTCATAGACCTTTTTGTTATATTTCCAGCATATCCATTCTGCGTCAGCTCTATGCCTTTGTTCGGTGTTTATCCTGGCCTCATTAAGGCTTTCTAGTTGAGAGACACGTGCCTTTTAATAGGATTCTTCTCCCAAAATCCCTTGTAATGACATGTGGAGGCTAGGTATTTCAACCTCAAGTGGGAGAACTACTTCTGCCCCAAATACTAATGACAATGGGGTTTCCCTTGTTGGTGTTCTTATTGAGGTTTGATGGGCCCACAAGGCTGGGTATAATTTTAAATGCCAATCCTATTTATTATCCTTAACTATTTTGAGGAGAATAGCTTTTAATGTCTTGTTTGTGGCTTCATCTTGTCCATTCTTAAGGGTAGTAAAGGGAGTCTGTATGATGGTTTATCTTGAATTTACTACATAATTCATGAACCTCATCATTATTAAAGGATGTTCCATTATCTGAGATAATGACTTGCGGGACACCATACCTACAAATGATTTGATTGTAAATAAACTTAGCAATTATAGAACCTGGTACGGTGGTGAGAGGAATGGCCTCTACCCATTTGGTAAAAGGTTTTGTAGTACATTCAAAAGTTTTGGCTATCTTCTTGCAGTGATTGTCCATAGTGTTTAGGAAAAAAAGAGAACTTTTTTTGAAATTAATTTGCTATCCTGAGACCTCCATATATTCATCAAGAATGCATTTGATTTTTCTAGCTTCCATAACAGTAGCTTCCCCCACCACAAAATTTTCATAAAAAAAGTGTTGATGAGAAAATTTATCCATCTCAAGTGCCGGAGAAATCCTTTTGATAGCACCCTTTTCTGTTTCAACATTGAGTCTTCTACTGAGAGCTTCTTCCATTAAAATAAAGAGGAAAGGGGAGATGGGATCCCCTTGCCTTAAACCTTGTGTGCTAGGAAAGAACCCAATAGGACTGCCATTCATGAGAATAGAAAACCAAACATTGTAAATGCAAGCTTGAACCATTTGTCTCAAATCACTGTTAAAGCCAAACCTTTCAAGGATTTTGTCTAGAAAACACCACGAAACCCAGTCATAAGCTTTTGCCATATCCATTTTTAAGAATAAAACAGACTTCTTACTAATTTTTGCCATATGAATAGTCTCTTTGATGGTGATTATTCCATCCTCTATTTGTCTACCTATAACAAATCCCCCTTGTTGTTCCGAAATGATGTTAGGCAGGATCATCTGAAGCCTGAGTGCCAGAATCTTCATACAGATTTTATAGGAGGTTTTACAAATACTTATAGGTCTAAAGTATTTTAGTTCTATAGCATTACTACACTTCAGAACCAGAGTCAGGAAGGTACAATTCATATCCTTTAACATGACCTTCATCTTGAAGAATTCCCTTACTGCATCAAATACCTCTTTTTTGATAATGTCACAGAAAATTTGAAAGAAAAAGGTGAGAAAACCATCTGGTCCAGGAGCCTTGTCCGGGTTGAGGAGTTTGACACCAAATTCCACTTCCTTCATTAAAGGAATCTCTAAAATCATGGCGTTATCTCTTGCAGATACTAACTTAGGGATACAATTAAGGAATGCCTTTTCTTTCAAGAGATTATGATCCTGATTGTTTGAGAGTAAATTTTGGAAGAAAGAGATAGTCATTTTGTCGATTTCTTCTTGTTCTTCAATCATGAAACCTCCCTCCTTTCTAATTTTGTTGATTTTGTTAGAGCTTCTTCACTTTAAGGTAGATATGTGGAAGAAACTAGTGTTTTTGTCTCCTTCCTTTAACCAAGTGATTCTGGATTTTTTCCTCCAGAAGATTTCCTCTTTACCCAGGATATTATGGTAGTCCTCCAAGAGAGATCTTTCCTTTACCTGGTCAGCGTGATCACCCTCAATGATCTAAATTTCAGTACTTCTTTGGATAAGATGAAGTTCCTCTATGATTTTCACCTTCTTTTGGAAAATATTCCCAAAGCATTTTTTATTCCATTCTTGAAGGTGAACTTTTACATTATGAAGTTTTTTAGAAAGTCTAAAATCGTTATTCCTTTAACCTTTAGTTTCCACAATTATTTGATGAGATCATTCAACTCCTCATTTTAGAGCCACATCTTCTCAAAATGGAAGGGGGAGGGATAGTGTAATTGAACAGAGCTTGACTATGCAATTCCTAGCAAGATTTATTGCGGAGATACAACGCAAATATGCCAAGAATTCTAGGATCTATCTCTTGTGACAAATAAAAAATGCAACTTTAAGATGGATTCTAATCTAAAAATGAAACTACCTTATGCTAAACTTATTATATGAGACCGCAATGAAGGCAAGATGAAAGGAAGAAGATCAAATGACCTCTAAAGAAGAAAGGATAAACTGATAATTCATGCAAAATATAAAACTATTAAAACTCATGCAAGAACTTCAAAAAACTGAACTAATCAAAAGAAGGAGAGGGGCCATTTGTTTGAAAGCAAGCTGGGTATTTATAGCATTTGCATTTACCAGAGGGTAAATCCAAATTGAACTCTTCTAATATTAAACAAAGGGAAAACACTATTTACTGGGTGGCCAAAACATAAATGCAAGATTTAGTGGTTGAGGAATGCAAATAGAAATTTGAATTTTTACGTTTGACGAAATTATTGGAATGTTATGGAAAACATGCATAGGACCAACACCCTATGCAAGGAGGTGGTTATAGGACCACCACCCTATCCTGGGTAGTGGTCATAGGACCGCCGCCTAGGCATGGTGGTGGTTATGTAACTTAAAGAAAAAATGCAGGGAAAAAGGGGGAAGAGACTAGAACAAAACATGCAAAATATAGACAAGGATTTCTAGGGTACAAATGTACACTTAGCAAGATTTTTCTGGATTCCAAACACCTTGTGAAGAGATCTGAATCATAATTGGGGTTTCTGTAACCTCTTTCTGGTAGTACAGTACCTACATTTTTGGGTACATACATATTGCCCCCTCAGAGAAGCATTTTATCCATGAAGAGGCATAAAATTGTAGGTCCGAGTATGGCAGTCCCAAAATGGGGAGTTAGAAGCTATACCTGATATGCCAGTGATCTGAAATGTTTCCATCCAAATTCCTGCTATCTGCAAGATAAAAAGAGGACTCAAGTGTAGATAGATAAAATAGATCAAAAAATAAATACTAAATTAAAACGAAATGAGGACTTACCATTTGCGCAGGGATAAGAACTTACCTCCATCGGTGCTCCAACACTGTGTAAGAACACTAAAAACAAAATTAGAATACTATATATATGTAAAACGAACTCATTTTACTGTTCATTTGTGCATGTCGATTTGGTGGTTTTTGAGCTCTGGGACCCGCGGTGACCGTTTTTGACGAGAGTGCAGTCAAAACGTTTTTTGTGAGATCATGATCATGCCTCCCAGAGTGGGATGTTGACCCACAAAGTCTCAGATTAGTTCTCCTCAATTTATCATTTTTAAACCTAAAATATATAAATGTTAAAATCTTGCTCTTGGGGGGATTATTTTTTAAAATGTTAGTTTTAAATGAGTCTCTAGGGGGGAACATATAGGGTAGGTCTTTATTTTAGTTAAAATGGTGCTTTTTGTTATTTTTAAGTGTTTTTAGGGCTTATGAGCAGTTTGACGATTCAGGACAGGACCGTCGCCCTACACAGGGCGATGGTCATGAGATTGCCATCCTATGATGGCGGCAGTTACGGGACTACTGCTTCATAAGGTGGTGGTTACATGACCACCACCTCAGAAGGTGGTGGTTAGGAAACTGTCGCTCTACACATGGTGGTGGTTTTGGAACAGAATGCAAAAAGAGATGTAATTTTCAATTGTCTTTGCATTTTTGACATTTTTACATGTTCTTGATAATTTTTCTAGTTGGATTACGTTACTAACTTACTATTTTTCTCTATTTTGGGTGGATGCAGAAGGAGGAGTACATCAGATGGAGTAGATAGAGGGACTGTGATTGGCTCCCAGTAGTGCTAGAGGAACTTACTTAGGTAGAGCGAGATACTCTACAGAGGGCTGGCATTTGGAGGATTACACAGGTCCCTCATGTTGCACCTGCTAGTCACATATTGTGTGACTTATTTTCATACTGGGATGCAGATCAGAACACTTTCTGATTTCCAGGAGTTAGGGGTGAGTGGACCATCACCCTAGAGGACGTTTATCACATATTGGGGGTCCCGATTCTTGGGAGGTGGTTGTCTCTCAAGATAAACAGTATCTAGATCTCAGATGGTTCAGTGGGCCACCTATATGGGAGATGTTGTTGTCTCCATGGGCTCGAAGAAGGGGGTGAAGGTACGTTCTATTGTTGGTTCTCCTATCCCTGTGCTCCGCCAGGCTGTTATGGGTATCTTGGCCTCACGGTTGATTGGGGACAAGGGAGGGGATACTCTTTTATACTAATGGGCTCCCATATCATTACATAGATTGAGGCTCATGGTCATGTTTACACTTGGGGAGAAGACATTCTTGGGACCACCTATCATGATTTGTATAGGGTGGTCAGATTACAGGGGCAGTCATTGAGTCACCCTACTCTAGTCATGAGTTGGGTGTATGAGCGCATCATTCCCTATGGGAGAGGTGTATAGGTAGAGGATCTTGGGGTTGTCAGGGTAGTGAGGTGGATAGGGATGACTGTACTTAGGATGCCACACTAGCCAGTGGCTTCTTTGACTATTACAGACATGGAGGCCACTCCTTATCAGGCCATGGAAGGGTTATGGGGAGAGGAGACACACACATTGATCACCTGTTATACTACTAGTCAGCTGATAGATAGGATGGGGAAGTTGGAGATCCACCCCTTTGACAGAGTACCACAGTAGTTTGGCCTCCCCTATATTGATATGTTTCCTCCAGCGGGGCTAGTATACAGGTCTATTCGCAAGGCCAGGGGAGGTCCTAGAGGCTGAGGTTGGACCACGATCACTCTTGGAGTTCCCATTGCAGCTAGGTGGGTGGTTCATGCCTGAGGGGTAGCTGGTGCTCCTCGAGCACCTTTACTTCAGATCGGAGCTGGTACTACTCATAGTGGAGAGAATTATGAGCCCATTGATGTGGACTCAGACTCTGAGGAGTTCACAGGAGAGGAGATGAGGAGGAGATGGAGGGAGGTGAGACAGGTGGGACGGTCGGGGATGATGAGAGTGACTCTGAGTGGCATGACACTCAGAGTATCTTGAGGGCCGAGAGGGTGGAGGAGAGTGGAAAGAAGGTGACCCTGATCTTATAGGAGTTACCTTCTTGGGACATTGGGGGAGATGATGATTCCATAGCAGGATGTCATTTCTTTCAAGATTTGGGGGAGGTTCCATAGTCAGCAGAAACGTCAGTGGCAGGTGTAGATCCTAGAGATCCCACGTGGAGGCCTGGAGATCTAAGTGAGTTACTACTCTTTTCTCAATTTTTTTAAGCCAAAAATGTTTAGTCGATATTTCTCTTTTGTTGTTTTGTTTTTTTTTTACCTTATTTTGGAAAATTTTCTAACTTGTTTATTTCTGATTTTTTATTTGTAGCGACTGCTGAGGGATGGCGAGACTTGATTCACCAGGTGTGCACAGACACTCTACTACTCCCTTCAAAGGGTACTCAGGCTGAGCTTACTGAGGATGTTGGAGAGCCTTCAGCAGCTAGCCAACATACTGATGTCTTTTCCCCTGTCTGGAAGGCAAAAAAGATCATGACCTCCCTTCGTACTGAGTTAGCTGGATATAGGACTGTTGAGCACTTGATGAGGAGGAGTCCATTCTCATAGTGAGACCACAGCTACTGGCCATGATCGTGAGCCCTCAGTTCATTCAGAGCATCATCACAGTAGGAGTCCTAGACGCGGTCATGCACCATCTGAGGGATCCCACAGGGATTGAGAGATCATGGTGTCTTTTTGTAGTGATTTTTGGTCAGATGTTTATACAAGTGTTTTTGTATTTTCTGGGCTCATTGAGCATTTTGACCATGCCTAGTGCATGATGGCATTGTATATAAAACATGATTCATATATATATATATATATATATATATATATATATATATATATTATATATATATATATATCTTTTTATCTAGATCTTCTTGTATCTAGAATTTTGTGATTCGTTTCCCATGTGTATACTAGATGTTTTTAGAATCTTTGTTTTTATATGCTTTTCAGAATGTATGCAATGGATAACAAATGATAACAAAAACATAATGTTTCTCTTTTTATTTTATTTTGTAATGATGATACGTGATGATGTAAACATATTGTAGTACTGAACTTTTGGCTTCTTTGGGCAATGTTCGTTGCTTCTTCTTATTTTGGAAAAATGTGATGAATATCTAGTGATAACGAGATGAACTTGCCCCATTCCTAACTCCATGCAACTAGTAAGATGTGAGGGCTCAACACCAAGAGTTGGGAAGGGCACAAATTGTATGAGTTTGACTGAATGGAAATGATGAGAGAAAGACAAGGTTTTGATAGAAATCAAATTCAGACTTGCATACTTACTCTTACTCGAAACTACTACATAGTTCAGAATGTATCTTATTTTCCAGTTTATCTAGACTTAGATCCATGGATGGCAACTTGGTCAACAAAATCTGGTTTTAAGGATTTGATCTCTTTGGAATTTGGATATTTAGTTTCACTTAACACTTTGCTTTAAAATATTAATATTCACTAATTTGCGTGAATGGACCCCCTACACCCTGTCTCATGCTACTGGTAGGAAGCATGGGCTCATCACCAAAGGTAGGACATAGGTGAGTAAGGGCACTTCTTTCCTTTCTCAACCTTGTATCACTAGTAAGAGATGCGGGCTCATCACCGAAGGTTGGTGGGGAAAAGAAGTGTGTAAAAATAAAATATTCTATTTGGTTTAGCATTTTTTATTTAACTTGACACTTCTGATTTGTGACTTTGGAGTATCCTTGTTTCAAAGAGATGTAAGAAGGATAGATGTGACACCAAGAAGCTTCTAGAATAGACCGTAGGTAAGAACAACTTAACCAAGTAGAAAAGAATGAGTATGACCAAGTATGGAGGCCTTGGTATGGTTTTTGTCAAGACTTTGTCTGTTCAATTGATCAAATGATTTTGGAACCATTTGATGATATTATGAAAACTGAAGAGATATGATTTTGAATGCTTTTTCCAATATTTTCAGAAGCTTGTAATGAATTTCTTAAGAATAAGTTCCTTGACCACAATAGTTACGAAACGAGTGAACAAAATGAAACAACTAAGTGACTAATGCAATGTAGGTAGATATAATATACAAATGGTGATGTTGATGCCTTATGCATAAAACCGTTTAAGATGCAAGGAATTGACTGTTTCATTGAACTCCTCACCTTCTAATGTACATAAGAGATACACACCATTTATGTAGTCTTTCATGACTCGGTATGGGCCCAACCACTTGGGCCAGAATTTCCTTCCTTCGCCGGTTTTCTTATCAATCCGGTTGTCTAGTCTTAGAACTAGATCTCCCTCATATATTTCTCATTTATAGACCTTTTTGTTATATTTCCAACACATCCGGTCAGCACAGGCTCTATGCCATTGTTCAGCATTTAGCCTGGCCTCATCAAGGCTTTCTAGTTGAGAGAGGCGTGCCTCTCTATAGGCTTCTTCTCCCAAAATCCCTTGTAATGAGATGAGAAGGCTAGGTATTTCGACCTCAAGTGGGAGAACTGCTTCTGCCCCAAATACTAATGAGAAAGGGGTTTCCCCCATCGGTGTTCTTATTGAGGTTCGATGGGCCCACAAGGTAGGGTATAATTTTAAATGCCAATCCTATTTATTCTCCTTAACTATTTTGAGGAGAATATCTTTTAACGTTTTGTTTGTTGCTTCGGCTTGTCCATTGGCTTGAGGGTAGTAAAGAGAGGCCGTATGATGGTTTATCTTGAATTTACTGCATAATTCATGGACCTCATCATTCTTAAAGGATGTGCCATTATCTAAGATAATGACTTGCGGGACACCATACCTACAAATGATTTGATTCAAAATAAACTTAGCGATTACAGAACCTGGTACGGTGGTGAGAGGCATGGCCTCTACCCATTTGGTAAAATATTATGTGGCCGTGATTATAAAATTATGGCCATCTGTTGACGAGGGAGAGAATTTCCCTATCAAATCTAGGCCCCATTTGGAAAAAGGGCCATGGGGTTGTGATTGGTTGCAAATCTTATGTTGGCATGTGAATTTTGTCAGAGAATTCTTGGCATTTATGGCACTTACGCACAAACTCTACTGCGTCATGTTCTAGAGTGGGCCAAAAATAGCCCATCTGATGTATTTTGTGAGCAGTGGCATGACCACCAAAGTGGCCTCCACATATCCCACTGTGGGATTCGTACAGAATCTTTTTGGATTCTTCAGTGTCAACGCATCTTAAAAGCATTCCATCGAAGGCTTTACGATAGAGCACTTGTTCTAAGATAACATATTTAGCAGCGATAATGCGTAACCACCTTCTTTGTTGCGATGTGGCACCTTCTGGGTACGTATGGTCCATGATAAAATTGACAATGTCAGTGTACCAAGGGCATGTAGAGATGGGGGGTCTGGTTTCGAAAAAGTATATGCACTCATCAGGAAAGTCCAAATCTACCAGATCACCTCCATCTAATGGATTGTCAGCTAACCAGTCTGCAATGATTTGTCCCTTAATGGATTTCTAGTTTACAAATGTTAATTTGAATTCACCCATTAAGGTTATAAATCATCCAGCCTTTTTAGATAAAGACCCTTGCGTGAGGAATGTTCGTAAGTGATCTGTCTTTACAATGACCCTTGTTTCTTGGTTTAACATGTAATGTCTTAAATGTTTCATTGCAAAGACTATGGCAAGGCATTCTCTTTCTGCCTGTGTATAACGTGTTTCATAATCAAGCAACGTCTGGCTAATGAAATAGACTGCACGTTCTCATTTATCATTGTCTTCTTGAGCCAGCATGCAGGCTAGGGAGACATCAGTAGCCCATGAATATAGGATCAAAGGATGATCTGGTCTAGGAGGAATTAACGTGGGAGGAGACAATAAGAAGCATTTAACTTCTTCGAAGGCCTCATTACATTCTTCTGTCCAATCAATGCTATAATCTTTCTTTAATAAATTGTTGATTGGATGAACAACAAAACTTAAGTCTGGAATGAACCTTTGAATTGCACCTAGTTTCCCAAGAAATGATCTGATACCAGACTCGTCTGATGGTGGAATCATTTCAAGAACAACCTAGATTTTGGCTGGATCGACATCAATCCCTCGTGAGGATATAATGTAACCCAGAAGCTTGCCTCCTATCACACCAAATACGCATTTCTCTGGGTTCAATGTGACACCATATTCAATCAATCGTGAGAGAATGATACAGAGTACTTCTGGGTGATCACAGCGCTTCTTGGCCTTGGCCAACAAGTCATCCACATAGGATTCCACAATTTTATGAATAAGGTCATGGAATATGTATGTCATTTCCCGCTGGTATGTAGCACCAGCATTCTTAAGACTGAATGGCATGACAACGTAACAATAAGTTCCCCAAGGAGTTATAAATGTGGTCTTGGCTTGATCCTGTTCAGATATTTTAATCTGATTATACCCTGAAAACCCATCCATGAGGGACAACAGCTCAAATCATGTTGTTGCGTCAACAATGACGTCAATGGATGGCAATGGGAAGTCATCTTTGGGACAAGCTTTGTTAATATCCTAAAAGTCTATGCAAATGTGTATCTTCCCATTCTTTTTTAGAACAGGGACGATATTAGATACCCATTGTGAATAGTCAACTGGTTTGATGAATCCTACTTGGAGAAGTTTCATTACTTCTTCTTTTACCATGAGAGCCACTTTTGGTTTCATTGGTCTTGAATTTTGTTTAATAGGCTTTGCATCTGGTTTGGTGACAAGATTATGTACCGTGATATGTGGTGTAATTCCTATCATTTATTTGTAGTTAAACGCGAAAGCCATTTGATGTTCCTTGAGGATTTGAGTATGTATTTCTATCTCCTCTATAGTTAATGAGGATCCTAACTTCAATTTTTTTGGTTCTTCCTCCATTCCAATGTTTATGTCAATTGTTTCTTCGATTAAGGAAGCGTTACCTTCTTCAAATTTAGGTGGGGCTGGAGGTAGTTCCAAACTTTCTCCATTCTCTACCTCATAGATATCGAGATCCTTTTGCGGAGGAGATTCTATCATGGGATTTCCAAAATAGGAAGAGGAATGTGGGATTAGGGAAAGATCCACTATGTGATGAGTGAGATGTAGCTCCACATAGGTGTTTAGATATTCGAGAGTGATTCTATCACTATCAAAGTGATCCAGGATAGAAAACTCATTCTCAGCTTCTATATGTGTCAGGAGTGGGTTTGTTGGTATTTTACGCACCAATGGTTCAGTACGAAGTGATACCGTGAAACTTGTGTTTTCCAACTCACTGTTTGGAGTGAAATGGGAAGCTGAGGTTGCTATTGAATCTATGAGAAGGTTCTGCTCTCATGGGATTGCTTCAATTGATATGAAGTTGAATCCTTTGGTTAGATCTAATACCACCATTTTATAGAGTTGTAAATGCTCAGCTCTAGTCTCATATACCTCAGAGACTTGGTTTGCAACTAGTTGCGAGTCTCCTAGCACTCTAATGTTATCAACACCCATTCTTTTGGCTATGATGAGGCCAAGGAGGAGGGCTTCATACTCAGCCCCATTGTTTGTACACTCAAAGTTTAACTTAAAGGAAAAAGGTAGGATCTTTCCCTCGGGAGAAGTAAAGATCACACCTGCCCCAGCTCCAAAATGACATCTAGCTCCATCGAAGTGGAGAGTCCAATATTTTCTTGGAAAAATGGATGTTGGGATATTCCTCATGTCTGTTTCTTTTGCCTCGGTTACTTCTACCATGCAAACTTCATCTGATGGAAGGGAACCAATTCCTAGGGTGTATCCCATACCCATAGAATCAAATAATAGGAGAATGGGTAGATATTTCTCTAGTAATTCTATAATTTTTGTGGTAGTCCCTAATGATACCATTTCTATGACGTTAGTCTCATTTTTGAGTGTTGGAATGCCCTCGACTAGATTTTTAATTTCTAATTTTGTTGTAGGTATCAACTTCTCTTCTGGTTTTGAATTAATTGGTTTGCTAAGTTGATTCGTTGGGAGTTCCAACTCAGAGTGAATTTCCTGGTCTCTTCTTCAAGTCTGCTAGGTGTATATCGAATGGTTTTGGGTCACCTTGTGCCACAAATATTTTCCCTAGGTGCAAAAATCTTATTTCCTGGAATAACGTGGAAGGGATTGCCTTCATGCGGTGTATCCATGGTCGACCGAGGATCATATTATAGTTGGTTTCCTAATCTATAATATAAAATTTGGTGAGGACTGTCTTGGGTCCTAAGGTGACTGGTAAAACTATGGTTCCAATTGAAGTGGCTTTGAGGCTATCATAACCTCTTAGCGTATTTCGTGTTGTGGAACAATTTGTTTCTCCATATCCTAGCTTTTGAAGAAAAGTGAAGGGGACTATGTTAACTGCTACCCCATCATCAATCATTGCACGTTTAACATAATTATTGTAAACCCATACTTGTAAATGTAAAGTTGGGTCACCTCTTTGCGTAATTTCAGCGTCTGTTGGCATTTTGCTTATATCAAATATAAACTCAGTATCCCTATCTGGCTGCCCTGGAGGGTAGACATCAAAGTCTACATGGTTTACTTGCATTTCTAGAGGAGGAGTGATGTTAATTAAGTGACCAAGGCCTAATGCTTCTAAGAGAGAAGCCCTATGGGTGGGAGAGTTCTTCAACAAATCCAAGAAGGAAATGTGAGAGAAGGTCTTTGTTAAGTCATTAATTAAATCATAAGCACCTATGGGTTTTACCAATGTTTGTTGAATGTTGTCTAGTTCTAATGGATAACTTGGAACTGGTTGAGAAGAATAATCTCGTGTTCTTGTTATGGTTTCTACGGGTAGCTCAGTGTCTAACTCTACCAGGCCAACTATCTTGGTTTGTGGTCGAGTTCCTAATTGGGGTGCGACTGGTGGATTTAATGAAGTTGAGGCTTCATGATCATTATTTCCTATCATAACACCCTTGTTCATTCCTCTTGGATCTAACCTGTTATTGTTAGAGTGATTTGGGAGTGGATCGTTAAAGATCTTGAGGGGTGCATTTTGAGGGGAGACTACCCCTGTGTAAGTGTTTGGCGTGGGTACTACAGAATTTTCTAAGAACATATCTATAAAGAGTTGTCTTTGGTCTTCTGGAAAATGCTGCATGAATTTATTGTAGTCACGGAAAGTCCTAGTATCATGGCCTTGAATCTTGTGGAAACCACAATACAAGTTGGGATTATAGTTTCGAGGTTGTTGATTTGAAACCTGTTGTGGTCCAAAATTTTGATTAGGTTGCTGGTTGTTAGAGTTAAAATTTTGAGGTTGTTGCCTTTGGTTTTGACTCTGATATCCAGTTGGGTTTCAATTTGGACCTTGTGTTTGGATTTTCCATTGTTGTTGTTGTCGTGATGGATGATTAAAATCCACCATGTTGATTGTTGGAGTAAAGTTGTTATTTCGCTGATTGTTAACAGGTGGTGAAATGTTTACAACATTTTCCCTTTTAACTTGGTCAGTTACTCCATCTGTTGTTACCCCACGGTTTTTGTTAAGGATTTTGGGTCCTTGATTGGTATTGCTGGCATTAGGATAGGTCGTAGTGTTTTGATTGGGAGTGATTAATTTCCCATTTGTTCCATATGTCTTACGACCACTATCTATTGCCGCTTGATCTATTCAGAGAGCACTCTCGAGTACTTCATCATAAGTTCTTAGTGGGAACTTCTGGACTTCTTCCTTTATCTCTCTATTGAGGGAATGAAGGAATAAATCACATAGTTCCATCTGATCCATGTTTGGAGCACTTGCTGATGAGTAGAGAACCGTACGCCATCTTTGAATAAAATGAGCAGCGGATTCATTATGCTCTTGTTTAATATGCAAGAATTCCCTGATTCCTGTTCTTAACAATTTGTTCATATCAAAAGCTTTGATAAACTCTGACACAAGTTGTTTGAATGAGTGTATCGAGGCTTCAGGTATTCTGTAATACCAATCAAGGGAAATACCCTCTAAGGTTTTAGGGAATATCTTAGCAACAACCCCATCCCAAGGGAGTAATTCTCGAATGGCCGTGGCATAGGCCTTGATATGTGCATTTGGATCTCCCTCCCCTTTGTATTTGGGTAAATTGGGAAGAGGTCTTGGAAGCATGACACTTTGTATGGTGAAGTCTAGGGGCTCTTTTAAATATTTTGAGTAAGTCCCTACTGCATAGGCTTCGACCATCGATGGTGCCTGCTGAGGGGGTGGAGGTGGAATGGGTTGTTGATATGGCATAGCATATGTATTTGCAGGGACATAAGGAAATCCCTGTGGTTGAGTGAACATCCCAGGAGAAGAGAACATGTCTCCCTGTGGTGATTTTGAATAAATGTTTAAGTAGGGAGGAGCATTGCTCTGGTATGGGTTGTTTGGTGCTAAGCTGGGAGGTATCATATTTTCAACTGGAGCGGCATTTGAAAATGTGGTTCTAGTTGGTGTTTGTTGCTGATAGTTATACGAATGTTGAGGAGGCATGCCTAACATGCCTGTTCCTGTAAGGAGGTCAACTTGGCTGGGATGATGTGGAGGGTTGGGGATTCCTGCTTGCCCAAAATATGAATTTTGATTTGCTTGAGCAAGTTCCAATCCTCTAACCTTTTCAACTAAGGCTGAGATGACCTCGATTGGTGAAGACACAATGTTTTTCCTTAATGGTGATTGTTGTACACCTTGAGGTTGTAAAGGGGTATGATACCCTACTATGAATTGATCATTACCCTACCAAGCTTCACCGAGAGTATTTCCCATAGGTGGAGGAATGGGGGTGTTTTCTTGGAGTAGGGTATCGGGTTGTGTTTGCAAACTCCCTATAGGTGGGTACATGTTTTGGAAGCATTGTTCACTTCTAGCATAGCATGCTAAATACTCCTCATCCAAAAATGGGAGTGGATCTGACTGTCTACTGATTTGTGGTCTGAACAAAACCTGAGGAGATGAAGTGGACTCTCCAGTAAACATCATATTGTTAGAGCCTGAGGGCTCTGGTTGTTGCGTTTGTGTGAGCTGATCCAACTCCTCAATTCAGAATGAAGAACTAGAGCTAGTTCTTTGAGGAGGAGTTTGTGATGACAAGTAATTACTTGAATAGTTGTCAGCCCATGCAGAAAGTGAGGGTGATGGTTGTCTATTTGTTTGACCATAATGTGCTTCGAGACCTGAGAGAGGTCTGCCATATGCGTCGTATCCCGACATATTCGGGGGGTATATGAATACCCACAGAATAATGGGAAAGAGTGAAGGTGGATGAAAGAAATGAAAATAAAAGGGGAACAATTGTTTGTTTCACGTCAGGTTCACCAATTTTGTATGATAGAAAAGTGACATGCGAGCATGAGAATCTACAAGTAGCTCTTCTTCGTACCCGACCTCCCGAGGTCATGCTGAGACAGCCGGTGGAAATGGAATATATGTGGATACAGAAAAACTAGTTGGGCAATCTTATATCCTCAACACGCAATAATGGAATCTGTGAATCTAAGGCAAAGAAAGCTCTCCTAACCTGAATTGGTGTAATGGACCGTTCAGATATAATAGCTGCTCGGAGGCTCCAATCAATGTCAAGCTCTATCGAGATCCTATCTATTGGCTGTTGGATACGTGGAAAATGACCTGTAGGTGCTTCGTGTATATTTCCAGACAAGGTCATGGAAAATGGTAATGAGAGGTGTAGTGGATTTGTAGAAACTATGGATGGTTTTCTGGTCTAGCCCAAAAAATGTTGGATTGATTGGCTTCTATGTTTAATACAAAAAATTATGATATTTGGCAGGAGTGGTGAGGATCTAAATACCAATGTTCATAAACCAGTGTCAATACTTAACTGACTTGCAGGCCCATTGGGTTGTGGGACCTGGGGATCACAACCATGAGTTCATGGTTGTTGTGGACCTGTTATGGTCATGTGAAGAATCAATCTCTTCTTCTGACTATCCAATGGTCATAAGCCTTTTCAGCTTCTATGTTTAGTACCAGGAGTTGTGTGATTTTCTCAGAATACCTTACAGGTGTTCTGGAAAACTTGTATACACAACCCTGTGTCTATGTCGATGAGAAGGTCTCCTGCATCTGGCTGTGGAACTAATGGATCACAACCAAATATTTGTTCTCTTTTAGGTTCTTGTATGGTCATGCGGATATCCTATCAAGGCAATCTATAGTTGGGTTGACTTGACCAAAATGTGTATGCTTTGTCGTCTTCAATATTCAGTTGTCTCAATTGTTCGCTAATTACTTGTTGGCTTGCTATCATTTGAAAGACCTGAATCCTAAGCCCTTGATCTATATCTATTAATGTTGTGAAGAGATTTGGCTGAGATACTACCGGTTCGAATACATATTCCCTAGGATCTCTGGGTCCTGTAATTGTAATGCAAAAGATAACTTAACCGAAATGAGAAAATTAACCCTGAAAGCTATATCTACAGTATGCTTATATTTCTCTTATTTTTTGTATTTTCAATGATGCATATTTGAATGAAATTAAAAGAGTAGCTATTCTAATATATTCAGAAAATGGACAATTAATCTAATAATAGAATTAAAACAAGCAAGGTAGCCTGGTATAGCTATTTGCCTGTGCAGTTGTGAATTTATCCTAAATATTTAAATAACTAACTAGTTTAATCGAAAGACTATCCATCCTACCTCAGAAGTGAGGAACGAATCATAGTTTCTCAGAAACTATCATTCCCCACAGCTTCCCTGGCAATATCGAAAGTGAGCTTTAACTGAAATGAAATAATTTGCTACTCTATTTGATATATTGTAACTACAACTTTGATAGCTCAAACCTGGAGTTTACAGAATAGTGGTAAATCCAGTTGTGTCGTGACTTGTCCCCTCAGTGTGATCTCCTTGTTCCTTCATGTTCTCGTGAATCCAGAAAAGTGTGTATGTGATAGCATCAGCAGAAGAAGATACTCGAACAATGGAAGCTTTGGATATAAACCAAATACAATGCAAGTAAGAGAGGGATAGTGCAAGTGAACAGAGCTTGACTATGCAATTCCTAGCAGGATTTATTGTGGGGATACAACACAAATATTCTGAGAATTCTGGGATCTATCTCTTGTGACAAACAAAACCTGCAACTCTAAGATGGATTCTAATCTAAAAATGAAACTACCTTATGCTAAACTGATTGTATGAGACAGCAATGAAGTAAGATGAAAGGAAGAAGATCAAATGACCTCTAAAGTAGAAAGGAGAGACTGATAATTCATGCAAAATATAAAACTATTGAAACTCATGCAAGAACTTCAAACAAACTGAATAATCAAACACAGAAGGAGAGGGGCCATTTGTTTGAAAGCAAGCTGGGTATTTATAGCATTTGGATTTACCAGAGGGTAAATCCAAATTGAACTCTTCTAATATTAAACAAAGGGAAAACACTATTTACTGGGTGGCCAAAACATAAATGCAAGCTTTAGTGGTTGAGGAATTCAAATAGAAATTTGAATTTTTACGTTTGACAAAATCATCAAAATGTTCTGGAAAATGTGCATAGGACCACCACCCTGCACAGGGAGGCAGTTACAGGACCGCCACCCTATCCTAGGTGGTAGTCACAGGACCGCCGCCCAGGCAGGGCGGTAGTTCCATAACTTAAAGACAAAATGTAGGGAAAAGGGGGGCAGAGACTAGAACAAAACATGCAAAAGCTAGACAAGGCTTTCTAGGGTTGCAAATGTACACTTGGCGAGATTTTTTGGATTCCAAACACCTTGCGAAGAGATCTGAATCATCATTGGGGTTTCTGTAACCTCTTTCCGGAAGTACATTACCTACATTTTTGGGTACTAACCCCTCTTTTCTAATGGGTAATGTTGTGGGTGCACAAATACTTTTTCTAATTTTGAGGGAGAAGGATGAGGATTATGGATCGGTTGATAAGGAGTGTGAAAGGCCTATGAAACACTAACAGGGAAATGGAACTCGACCTATGCACTGATGAAAAGATTAAACAAATGAAAAAGTAGTTGAATTATGAGAAGGGAGGAAGGGCTCAGGTCACTTTAGATCTGAATGACCTGGCATTAAGGGTCATAACCCAAATTATCAGCTGAAAACTAGGTGCATTATAGCAGTGAATGGATATAAATAGAATATACATGTACATTATATATAGAGTATCAAAGTGAGCACACTATAATTTCACAAAATTCATTATGAAGAGTATCATTCAGGAAGCACAGGTGAAAAATAAATTTGGAGAAAAGTTCATGTGGGGGTCCATCTTACTATTAATCATATTTTGGGAAATTAGCATCTTTTATGGGCCAGATGGGAACATATGGGTTCACCCATCAGTGCACTCATCTCTTATAGTATAATTTTTGTAGTTCACTTGTGAGGGCTACATCACAAATGCCTACAAGTTTTAGATGAGAAAGTGGTACAAGAGACTGCGCTCGGCCTTTAAGAATGAGTGGCGTATTCCACTCAAATTTCCAACATTTATAGGGTACCATGTGAATTTTGGAGTAATGCAACACTTTAGCTTTAAAAAATTTAAAATGGCCAATGGAGAAATGGGACCATGGTGCAAAATTTTATTTGTATTCACTGTAAAACATTTGAAGTGTTTCATTAATTGGTTGAAGGATGCGTAGAAGATGACCATTGATGCCGAAAAGTGGAATCTAATGTTCAAAATCTTCATGTGACCTACAAGTATGATGCGAGGGTCGATTTTGTTAAAGTATTGAAACCATACTTGCTAGATCTATGTCTAAAAGTCAATGTCACTATCAAGGGTTTCATTAACCAAGTATTTTTACAATTGTGTCCTAAGATGCAGGGAGGGATTGAAGTGGAAGTTATTGAATCCACATTTCCAAGGCCAAGAGAGGAATTAAATCCACCTATGGGAGTGGTCTAGGCAGAAGGAGAAGAATAAGAATAAAAATAATAAAGTGAGGAGAAATTGGACACTTCCAAGAAAAGGAAATAATATTCACATCAGAACAACAGTGGGGGAACAAGTACATCACAGTAAGGCAGCACTAATTCTTTGTAGTCAAAGGACAAGGAAATTAAACAACCTGAAGAAGAAGAGCTGGAGAAGAAAAAGTCTAAGATACATGATGTCTCCAGTTTTGTGACAAATACAAGCTTGGAATAAGATTACACCACTTTCACAAAGGAAATCAAGGAGGAGCTTGAGTATTAGGAGAGGATAGAGGCTAAGGAGAAGGCCAAGGTAGCATCTGCTGCTCGCATAAAGGAATAAAAACCTACAGTAGAGGATCTTGTGAAGAGTTTGGTGAAAGAAAGTTCACCTATCTAGTCCACCAGAGAAGAGTAGAAGGATAAGGGAAACTCCTTTGTTATTAAGGAGGATCTAGGGTTTATTATAGGTATAATCACCCCAACAAAGCAATGCGCTAAGTGTAAGGTGGAAAGGAAGAGGTGGACACCTTTGTATTCTCATATGGACTTCGTGGATGATCCTATAAAGGTGTTGTACACACAGTTCTAGAAAACCCTTTCCCTAGATAAGTTGCATGCTTGGGATATCTTAGACCAAGATGGGGGCGTGATGAGGACAAAGAAGATGATAAATTGGAATCTATATTATCATGCAGAGGAACCTGACTTTGAGGTTCATGATCATGTGATCAAGACCATCTGTTTTAGGAAGAATAAAGGGGAAACTTATAAAGTGGTGGACCTAAACCACCTCACAGATGAGAAGTCATGAAACACACTGTAGAAGATTTCCTTAGAAGTTATAAGATAAAGCTTAGACATAGGAGAAATTGTTCGAAACCTAGTCACAGATCAGAAAGGGAATGAGAAATAGATAGAAAGACTGTGAAATGGTTTTAAGGGTGATCAGGAATACACTAAGGAAGCATATGATAGAGCTAGAGCCTTGGTCAAGAAGGTCCTGGAACAATATCCAACACTGGTGAGATAAGCCATGAAAAATTATAATGAAAAAATGGATTACTTAGAGGAATCAATAGGATTTTTTTTGGTCAACATCAATAATGGCGGGGATCTATAGCTGAGGAGCTCGAAAAGGAAAAGGAAAAAAACAAGATCATTGTTGAGGCCTAGATTACTAAGTTGGAGGATTTTCTCACCCAACTCAAGGAGGAAAATATATTATCAGATAGAGGCTTCAAAATTTATCAGAAGTGCGAGCCCATTTTTGATGTGTGTGTGACAGACGAAGAGGTTATCCACAAGGCCCTACATGAGAAGGTCCCAAAGAAAAATATTGAGCACACCTAATTGTTAATTGACACTAAAACCTAGAAGGATAAGATAAAAACTAAGTGCGAGAAGATGGAATTTCTGATTGGTGAACTTTGGGATTTTATTATAGAGCATATGGATGAGTTCGAGAGAGTTTTCGAGGATATGCTTGTGGTTATATAGGATCTCAAGGGGAAGGTTAAATATTTTAGACTAGATCAAGTAACCAACATAGTGGGGGAAGAATTGGAGAAAGCTATGACAGAGTTGGAGGCATGGAAAGAGTTAAGGGAAAAGATAAACATAGAGTTTGCTGAACTCTTGTAATTAAAAATTTAGGCTGGTGAGATATACACAGTTTTTGCCTTAACCAATTTTTTGATCGATGGGGTTTTGTTCAAAGACTAGAAAGGATTACTGTGGGAAGAAATAAAACTAGTGTGGGGTAATTTTGAGACCCAGAGAAGACTAAGGACCTAAGGCGCGAAGGGTTTTGTCACATTCCAACAAGACGTAAAGCCTCACACAGAAGTAAGTTTAGGAGGGGCACAAAGGTTCACACCTAGGAAGAACAGGCTCAAGACTTAGTTGTATTTTAGACCATCATCAGAGTCACAATAAGGAACACCTAGAGATGCGACCAGACTTTATTATGGATAATGATAAAATATGGAGAATTGCAACCCAAGAGAAGCATATTTTATGATATGGTTATCATGATATGATTAAGAGCTATAAAGTAGAGTTAGCTATGTTTTAGCTAGAACTTTCATGTTAAGGGGTGCTCGAGTATGGAGGGGCATGATGAAATTTGGCATACAGTTTACTCCTGAGTGATGAATAGGAAGTGGAGGGAAGATTCCCAACAGTCTCTTGATATGTATTGATTTGAACGGAAATAGGGATGTTTGTATGTGTGCAAGGAAATAGAGAGAGCAAAGAGTGAAAATGCATGGGAATTATATTGTAACTTCTAGAGTAGAGTCATTTGTAGAATGAGAATTATTTTGATGTATCTGGTTATTTTTATGGATCTTATCATGTATTTGGCTATTGTAACAATGGAGGATTAATATAATAGTGGTGTTTTGAATATCAATGCTTAATGGATCTAAGTGTTTGTGTTCTTTATGGTGCTCATGGTTCAGGTCTAGTTCCTGTATGTTATTTTCAAATATTCATATTCATAATATGAATCAATCAAGCTTGGATCTAGTTTCTTTACCTCTTTCATAATATGTATGAATTTTTTTCATGTGTATTTTTTTTCCATTCATGGTAGCATTCTTGACAAGTATCACATAAAAGATGGGCATGACACCTTCATGCGGCTTGGGTGAGCTCCCAGTTTAGGCTAGGTGATATTATAGTGCACTTGGGAAATAAAGGGTTAGGAAAAGTTACTACAAAAACCCACATATGTTGGTAAGAAAATGAAGTGGACCTTCGAGATGAATTCTGCCTTCTTAAGAACTTGGTTTTTTCCAAAACCTCGTTTTATTTCTTTTTATTAAATTATTTGACCTAAAATTTGACCCAAAGCATCATGATAACCTTATCCAATTGTCTCAAGTCTCATTTTAACCTACACATTTTGGAAAATATCGAGATACTAAGATTTACCCATGTTTACATGCCTTGTTCTCAATGTATTGCTTTTCAAGGACCTTGAATATGCTTTTACTAGCTGAGATATGACCAGATACTCCTCCTACACATGTTATTCCATATCAAAACACCTTTCCCATGCTTAATACTAACATTTTATTCCTCATAATTCATGCTACTCACTCACACTGCTTGGAATAGATGTAGTACTAGGCCTAAAATGGCCTAATTCACCAAATCATTCATCAAGACTAACCTTTAATTCAAATTGAAGACTCACTGGGTCCTCTAACACATCTCATGCAACATGTAAGACCTCATGACATCCTTCAACAGCCTCCGGAGTGCTCATAATGGTTTTCACAATCCTACAACTATGTAAATGCACACCAAGACCACATGAATACACAACAAGATTGGACACTACTAATACACCTTCTAGCTCAAACATGACTGAAATCTCATGGAGACACCTAAATCACCTAGAAACCCTTTGACATAAATGAAAACACAAGACATAATTCTCATCTTGATATTATCCATTGTTACTCCTTGGAAACTAAAGAAGTACTTATTGTTACCTAGGTTAAGGATTCTATTGAAAGGAAAATCATGATGAAAATTATTTTGGTTGACATTCAAACTTTATATGGGATGTCCTTGATCTATAGTTTCTTTTAGGATTTTATCAGAGATATAAAGATGGATTGGTTATATGACACCATATCAGTCAATGGTAAGATGAAGAAGCTCCTTCTGATAAGTAAATGGAATATACGGTATAGAAACAAGATGACCCAAGAATGGCCATACTATACCAAGATTTAAGATGTGATAAATTTTTCATAAATTTAGAGGAAGATGTAAATCTTCCCATATTTTTGGAGGAGTATCCATGCTTGATTGAACCAGTGGAAAAGCATTATGATGATTTCATGGAGCCATAATTTGATAGTGTGTACTTGTCATTAGATATGGATATAAACTATTTTTTAGTGATGATGATGGTAATGGGTATCTTGACTTACAAAAAAGTAGTCCTGAGATGATAACCAATGCAATTCATGAAGGAAAAATGATATCAAATGACTTCTTGGCATATGAGCCACATGTATCCAATCTTGTTCGTAAGGCTGATCATATAGATTTGTTTAATGAATATTATTATGAATATGAATCCTTATCTTTCCCATTGGGAGATGAATACCTTCTTAATTAGGGATGTATAAATAGGAATATTTTCAGGTCTTTTAAAGTTGACTTTACTCAAGAAGAGGATGCACGCATCATATAGATGAATTTCCAAGCTCAAGATGGTAAAGATGGGGGAAATAAATATTTTAATATTTCATGCCTGACCTTGTTTTTGTTCTCCTTTTAAGAGGATGAATCATTGTGCACATCACACCATAGTGAGAATTGGGTCAAAAATGATCTGATATGTGTGAAGGATGTTTTTTAGAGAAATTGAGAAACATTGAGTACCAAGAAGCTTATGACGAGGCTCAAAATATTTTCTAAGAATCAAACCATAGATACCATGGTCATGAAGTAGATAAATAATGAAGGAAAAATGTCCATCAAATATCACAAGTCTTGTTTTGATAATGATGAGCTTGATATTTTTGAAAAATCATTCCTGTAGCATCCAGAAAATAGAAAATGAGAAATCAAAGGCATGCTTAAATTTGATAATGGATTCACAACCACAAATAAAATGTCAAAGAAAATAGGGAAATGAGATATCCAATTGGACTCCGCTTGAGATACTACTCATGTAAACTTTCATAAGATATTAAACAATGAGTAAAACTTCCTTGAACTAATTAATGGGTTTGTAGAATGAAGGTAATTGGTGGTACCCATACATGAGTAAACATTAAGATAAATATTAGTGATACAATGAAAGAAGCTTATCCCCCACATGTACCATAGGTGATTTTAATTTTTTTAATCATTATTTCCCTTTCCTTCATGTATTTTCCTTTCCTTTGTGTGTTCATATTGTTTTTCTCTTGGTTGGTTTGGTAGCTTTGCTAATTTTTTTGTGAGGTGACTCTATGGTGTAATGGATAAGGCATTAGTATGCTACTCCACAAGATTCCTGAAGTTATTAGTTACCCCTTACAATCTAATGTCCCCATGATAGATCCATCTATTTTCATGCTAAATTTCTATCATGTAAAATTTAAATTTTTTATCATGAAAACTATGCCCACCATTTGAATACCTCTCTCATGATCATTGTGAACTCTTCCTCTAACTAGCCCATCAAATCACATAGATCCTCCAAGTATGTGTCACCCTAATTATAACTTAGAGGAATTTTATAACATAGTTTTCAAGTGTGTTTTATGTGCATGGAAATTTATCCGAATTGGTTTCATGATGATACTAGCTCAAAGGTTGAGTAGTGCTCTCCAAAGCACTAAATTGGCTATTTTAAGCCATATTGTAGCATAAGGACATCTATTGGAAGCTGAATGGAAAGGATAAACCCATTTGAGAGTTATGTAGGAGAGAAAGTAAGTGATTGAAGGTATTTTATGGGAAATTTGTGAAGGAAAATTTTTGGGCCTCATAATATTGGCTAAATAAAAGAAGATGCATGGGTGTGTGGAACCTATTTGAAGAAGGTCACGTAAGGTGAAGGCACGCAAGGTAGGGTTCTAGCAGGGTTTATTAGAACACATAGTGTGCATGCGTAAGACAAGACATGTTTGGAACTTATCCATATTCAGTGTTCCAGGAAACACACGAGAAAAGTGTGACCTGTCTAGCATGTGGAGTGGATAAGGTGTCAGCCTGACAGTTGTATGGTCAAGAATGGAATATTTCATGCATGTGATGGAAGGATCCAAAAAGACATCATTGAAAATAGTGGATATCTTGGATCAAAGGAAGCATGCTCCATTGGAGGACCACATGGACACTTGAACCTTTCTGTTATCTCAGGAAGGCATGGTGGTGGAGACTAAAGCTATATATAGAGATGCTCAAGTAGAACAAGAGACAGTGGCACATATAGCACTAGATAGGTGAAGCTCTACAGGAATAATGAAGGATCCTTTGGGTTGGGATTAGGAGGACTATAGGAGTGATGGAAATTTTAGAGGGATGGGTCTATAACCATTTTTATAATATTGAAGCATAACTTAGGGTCTTGATGCATGACTCTAGTCTACATTGTTATATTGGTTTGTTATGGCCTAATGAATGTAATGTGGTTATTGAACTTGTTAACATGAATATAAGGTTCTGTTCTAAAGAATATATGTTGTTCATGGGCATAAAACCTAGTGCATTTCCTTTGTGTTATGAATCAGTTCTATATTATGTTTGATACTTCTCTTTGTTATCTAAATGGATGCATTGATATGATAACTCATCCTAATTTCTTAGAATGAACGTATGGTTCCTTTCTTTTTGCATCTAAATCTATCATTAAGGATGTATTCTCATAAGACTCATATAAAGGAGGGGCTTGAAACTTTCTTGTGCCTTGGGTGAGCACCCAGTGCTCATTGGGTGATAGGCCGACGTGCATGGGATTAGACTATTGTTCTAGGGGTATAAAAATGACTACATCTTGGTTCCATTTTTGAGACCTCTTTTCAAATTTGTTGTGAGAAATGGCATACATCTTGGTCCCTGTGATGCATGATGACTGAATGTATGACCTTGGAAAGTGTTGAAGCATGGTTCAAGAGCACGAAGGATGAGTTTTCTCAAAGATTTAGCACTGGACCAGAGTTTGATGCACGTAGATGGGTAGAAGAGAACATATACCATGAGTTATATGAGACATTCTTCTTTTGTTTTCCAGTAGAACTATATGAATGGATTTCAGCATATGCATCCAGATCGAGAAGGTACTATAGACCATGCATGTGGACCCAAGATGATTACCAGAGGCTGCAGGATGTAGATCTGACTTGGATGCGTGTTGTTGATCACTGGTGGAAAGGAGTGTTGACTAGTTATACTCTAGAATATGCCATTTCTATCTATTCTTACCCAGAAGTTGCTAATTTTGAGTTTCTGAGGGATCCCAGAGGATCATTTTTATGTGTTATCCCCTTGGATATGAATATCTTGATCATTACCTTAAGTTTAGAGGCATTTCCTATGGCTCTAAGCTTCTCTGAGATCTAGGTGAGGAAGCTAGGGTGGAGGAAGATGGTAGAAATTAACGATGAAAAGGAAAGGGAGGAGAGATGACTCAAGTATAGAAAATATCATGAAAGGGAGATGACTAGACAACATGAGGTTGCAAGTGTGATGGATCTATGGAGGTAGACATTGTGGGAAGGAGTTGAGGTTCACACAGAGGATGTGGAACCTGAGTAGTCTGTGCTACCCCATCTTGGAAAGCATGGGAGAGAAGCCCTTTCATCTTCTGATGAGAGTTCATCACATGGAGAAAGGAGAGCCATTAGCATGCATCTGAACCCACCTGGTGACCAACCCTTGGTGCTTGGTTTTCCAGATCAAGGGAGAAGTATTGCTAACCTAGTTAGTATCGGTGGGAGTAACTGATCTATGCCCAAGAGATATAATTTCTCATTCAGGACATCCATGGTTGCACAAACCATTATGGTATTTGGAGAAATTTTTGGACAAGGTGAAAATACGCAAGGTTTGGGTATCACATCTAGGAGTGGTGCAGGACACACAACTGGAAGTGGGACAATATCACAAACCATCAGCATGCAGTTCAGTGGGACATTGGGAACACTAGGCACAACCACTTCAGGCCATTTTTCAACTAAAGGAGGTGGATCTGGTGGTATAGGAGCTAGAGGACCTAGTGGACCTAGCAGATCTTGAGAATCTGGTGGGTCAGGATGAACATGACCTAGTGGATCTAGTGGATCTGGTGGAGGAGGAAACACTGGAGGGAACCAAGGCTCTGGATCAGGAGGACAAGGGCCGTAGCCACCTCCACAAGTATTTTTTGAGATGTCTTTACACTTACCAGACTACATGGGTATTGAGGATGTTGTAGAGCATGTGTACAAGTGTGAATTACTATGGCACGTGAAAGGGATCACTACCCCAGAGTGGAAGGCAAGTCAGTTTGCAATGACATTGCAAGGGCGCACACATAGTTGGTATCAGAAGTATGACCCCCATCAAACGGTGGTAGACTACACTGCATTGAAGAATGCCTTCCTAGTAGAATTCAATATCCCTGAATTTGAGTAGAAGAGCATCAGCTCTCTAAAGGAGATCAAGCAAGGAACGATAGAGAGTGTGTAGGAGTATGATGTATGGTTCAAGACTCTCTTGTCAAAACTATCCTATGACATTCACCCTTCTCAACATGCTCAATGGTTTGTTGGAGGATTGATAACACCATTTAGAAGGGAACTGTCACACAAGACTTTCACAGACCCATGTAAGGCCTTGGAAGTTTCCCTATGTGCATTGAGGCTGTTGGGAGCATTGATACTACTAGTTAGCCCTTTTCTGGAGGCTCAAATTGTTGCAATGGCCAAGCAGTTGGAGAAACTGTCTGTAAAATCAAGTGCATGAGGTTTGTAGTGGGATTTTGTGTACAGACTGTGAAGTAGAAGGGCATGCAAAGGATAGTTTCCCTCGAAAGATGGTACGTGCCATGATGATAGACTATGAGATTTTCCATGGGGATCATGATGCAAATAGATGTACTCTACTATAGCGCACAATTTTTAAAAATGTTTCTTGTTATTGCAAGATTTGTACCTCTATGACCCATGATACCAAGGATTGTAGAATGATTAGCCAGATTCATGATGTTATTGATCTTGGTGTGCACCAGAATAGTCTTGATAGTAGTTCCAAGGATGATGATCATCGCTATGAAGGTCACGCAGATGGAGGAGCATGTGGAAGAGGTTTTTCACGGAGGATTTCATGGTCACAGTAACCACAGAGGAGGAAGAAGTGAGTTCCTGTAAGGAACCTGTTATAATTTTGGATCTACATAGCATTATAAGCATGAGTTTCCTAACCTGTTGCTGTGCTCATGGTGTGGAAAAAAAATAATTACGAGTATTTCCTCGAGTTGTTTGAACACATGAGCCAACAACACCAGAAAGACAAAGGCATTGGGATGGTGAGTATAAAGAAGGCCGACCCTTAGTGGATGCCAAGAGTGGCACATGAGTCAGGATTAGAACCTGTGCTGGTAACAACTCAAGCAGAGGCTACGCATGCAAGGGAGATGCCAAGATAGAAACTGGTTGTTAGGGAAGAAGTGGTACATGGGAAGTATCCAGATCCTACTCATCAGAAGGAAGTGTATCAAGAGACTATGGATGTGATTCAGAGTTTGCAAGGGGAGATCCAATGTCTAAAGGAGAAGTCAAAGTAGTTGGAGCAAAGGAAGAATGTTCAGGCTCTAAAGGAGGACCTAGATGAAGTCAAGGAAGTATGTAGGATGTTAAGGCAAGAGAATATTATTCCCTTGCTAGGAGAATGGCTGATGGGAGAAGGTACCATGTGTCAGAGCAGAGCACAAAAGGTAGTTTTACATGCAAACCTTCCTCCTCAAAACCTTAACTATGATAAGGAGATTACATTGAATGCAGTTGTTGATGGGTGGCTTCTAAGCAATATCCTCATCGACACAGGAGTGGAGGTCAATGTTCTCACCTTAGATGCATGGCATCAAATGGGAAGGCCCACATTACAGCCATCTTCAAATGTGTTGTATATGGAAAACAAGACAAAGGAAATGCCCATTGGAGTCTTGAAAGATGTGGTTATCACTATTCAAGGGGCCAAGTTCACTAGGGAATATAAAGTCTTGGCACTCATCGAGGTGGATAATTTCCTAGAATTACTTGGGCTCCCTTGGTGTTATAAGAACAATGCCGACATGTGGTTTAACTAGGGGTATATCAGGTTCAAGAACAAGGAAGAAAGGGTGATTATCCCTTTAACAGATGGGAAATCAACACCCTATACTGAGCCCTTAGGAGAGGAAGTCCTCAATAAAACCTATGTGTGCTCCATCAGAGATCGTGAGATAATTCATCCCACGGAGGGAGTTATCCAGTTTGAATATGCTCAGTCCTTGAGTGATACCACTAGCATGGCATGTGACAATTGGGTGCATGGGACTTATGAGTTGATTGGGTGATAGTTGAGAGGATCTGTAACAAGGGTAATGAAGGTGTGCTCAGTCAAGTTCCTGGGAGGGAAGAAGTTGTTGAGTTACTCTGGAGGAGCATACCCTGAAATTTTCTTGAGAGAAATGGAGGCTCAATGGAAGAATGAGGATGAGAGAAGGGGAATGCTTAGTTATAACCTACTTAGAACTATAGTGCGCTGGTGGGATACTCATCAGGAGAGCCTCCTAGAATGGCGTGAGGTAAGAGTCACATTTTCTGTAAGGTTCTCTAGGAGCAACACCCCACTGTCATCCAAGACTACCATGGTAAAGAGACCACCTCATTTCATGTCCAAGCATGTGAAAAGGCCTAGATGGGAAGCACATAAGTGTTACCACCTTTTTTATGGGTGCATAAGTTGTATTCCACCTTACAAGGTTGTGCACACATGGTATATTCATTCGGAGATGCACCGTCAAACAGGTAATTGGCAGGAGTTAGGCGGCTGATCTCATTCAAGCTTTTGAGTATAGGAGTACAAAGCCATCAGTGGATAAGGCATTACAAGTAATCAAGCACCTTACAATGGGAGATAATGCTATGATGGAAGATAGAATACATGAGCTACTAGGAGAACCTAGTTTAGAGACAAGTTTTGATGAAGAGGAATCAAAGAAAGTACAGCTTGAGCGCACGTGCATGGAAAAGGAAAAAGGAAAAATGGTCTATGTAGTAGATGGTGAGGAAATGGAAAGTTTGGATGTTAACCATTCTGAAGGTACACGTGAAGTCATAGATAGCACTTGATGAGTGAGCATGCATGCTACCATGAGCCCTTGAAAACAAAGAAGGTTAACATTGGGACAGAGACATAACCTAAGGAAGCTATCATTGGGGACTATTGGTTAGAAAAAGAAGTTTCAAAGTTCATTGATCTATTGCGCGAGTTCAAAGATTTTTTCCCTCGTGGGTACCATGAACTCAAAGGAATCACCATTCCTTGGGGATATGAATATCAAGTTGAATGAAGGTGCACACCCAATCCAGAAGAGGCTTTATCAGATGAATTTGAATTTGTGCGTATGGGTCAAGGAAGAAATAGACAAGATGATAACATCTGGTATCATTGAGGATGTGGAGGAATAAGAATGGATAAGCCCAATGGTCATCAGTATCAAGAAGGATGGAAGAATAAGGATCTGTGTTGACTACAGGGACCTGAATGTAG
Source organism: Taxus chinensis (assembly GCA_019776745.2). Lineage (NCBI taxonomy): Eukaryota > Viridiplantae > Streptophyta > Pinopsida > Cupressales > Taxaceae > Taxus > Taxus chinensis. The sequence continues at coordinate 12,744 of JAHRHJ020000519.1, read as the reverse complement.
TATGTGTCATCAATCCTTTCCCAACCCCCTTTACTAAAGAAATTCTAGAGGGAGTGGCCAGGCACAAGGTCTACTCTTTCACGGATGGGTTCTCAAGGTATCACCAAGTCAGGATTGCAAAGGAAGACCAGAGAAAGAAAATTTTTGCCACTAAATGGGGAAGTTTTTCCTACATGGTTATGCCTTTTGGATTGAAGAATGCACTTGATGTATTCTCATGCATCATGGTACAAGCATTTCAAGACTTCATCCATAAATTTCTTCAAGTCTACCTGGATGACTGGACTATGTATGGGTTGGTAAAAGACCATTGTGACAATTTGAGGCTGATGTTTGAGAGATGTCAGACAATTGAGGATATCCCTCAACATTAAGAAATGTGTCTTTGCTACTCCATTTGGAACCTTGTTAGGACATATTATATGTAAGAAAGGATTACTAGTGGATCCCACGAAAGTTGTAGTTATTGTGGGATTAGGGGAGCCTACTAGTCAAAGCAAGATGTGTGGATTCCTTGGACATATAGGTTACTATAGGAAATTCATAAAGGGGTATGCTAAGATTTCCACCCTTGGAGGAATTTCTAAAACACAAGAGTGCCTTTCATTGGGGAGAGGCACAACAGAAGGCATTTGACACTTTGAAGGATAGGCTTGTCACTGCACCCATACTACGCTTTCCTTCTTGGGATAAGCCTTTCCATGTGCATGTTGATGCCTCAAGAACAACCATGGGAGTAGTACTAGCACAACCTGGTGAGGGGATTGTTGATCACCCCTTGTGTTTTGCAAGCAGGAAGTTGACACCAGCAGAACAAAATTACACAACTACTGAGAGTGAGGCACTATCAATGATCTATGAATTGCATAAGTTCAGATAGTACTTGACAACACCCTTTATATTCTATATAGACCACATGGCATTGAAATACTTGGTGAACAAACCTATTTTACAAGGGTACTTATGCCATTGGGTCCTATTATTCCAAGAGTTTGAGTTCACAGTGGTTGTAAAACTCGAAAAGACAAATTTAGTACCTAACCACTTATCAAGGATTAACTCAGGGGAGGATGTGAAAAGCATTGAGGATACCATGCCAGATGCGCAACTATTTAGGTTGTGGTGCACGCCCTCAGAGTTGGAAGATATTGTTGTATTCTTGAAAACTAGTGTGGTGCCAGATGGGATGAATGATCTAGAGAGGAAGCATTTAGTAGTGCATGCCACACCCTACATGTTGATTAATGGAGATTTGTATAAGTTAGGACGTGATGAGGTTCTACGTGATGCATATTAGGAACATGAGTGCATGGAAATTATGGAGGAAGCTCATGGTGGGACTGCAGGAGGACACTATGCAGGAAATGCTACCACACGGAAGATTCTAATGGCAGGGCTTTGGTGGGAAACCATCTACTAGGATTGTATTGAGTTTTGTAAGGCTTGTGACCATTACCAACACCTTGGAAAACCTGGAAAGAGGGATGAAATGATGTTGCAACCAATAGTTTGCATTGAACCATTTGAAAAATGGGAAATCGACTTTGTAGGGCCAATTTCGCTAGCCACACAAAGGACTGGTTCACGGTATATCATTACTTACACTAATTACCTAACAAGATGGGCAGAGGTAGTGCCTACAAAGGATTACACTGTAGCGAAAAACTACTAGATTTTTATGGGAGAACATAATCAGCAGGTATGGTTGTCCTTTAAGCTTAACAAGTGATAGAGGTACACATTTCCTCAATGAAATAGTCAGGATTTTGTTAGCAGAATTTATGGTGGCCCATCACAAGACTACCCCTTATCACCCTCAAGTGAATGGAACTACTGAGGCATTTAACAAAATACTAAGTCACACATTGACCAAGATCTGTGACGTCAGAAGACAAGATTGGGATGAAAAAGTATCAACCATTCTATGGGCATACATGAAAACCTACAAGAGGTTGAACAAGGCCACACCATTTCAATTGGTGTTTGGTGTGGAATCTATTTTTCTAGTTGAATTCATGTTACCATCACTGCGTATAGCATGTGTAGGAGGGTTGGATGATGAACAAGCATTGGAAGAGAGGATTGATAAGTTGATGCAGTTAGATGAAAGGTGATCACTTGCTAGATGGAGTCAGAAGATAGAAAAGGCAAGACAAAAGGCATGACATGATCATCATATCAAAAACAAGTAGTTTGAGGTTGGGTAGATGGTGTTGTTGTATGATTCCAAGTTTTTGTGCCATCCAGGGAAGTTGAAATTCCATTGGCTAGGACCTTACATCATCTCATACATCCTTGATTCAGGAACTTTCTAGTTACAAGTGCTAGATGGGACAAGATTACCAGGTCATTTCAATGGGAGTAGGTTGAAGCCCTACTCTAAATAATTCTTCTTGGTGTTTGAAAATAAGGAATATTTCCAGTTAGCTTAGGATTTCCCTTTATGTTTTTTTTATTTTCTTGTGTTTCCCTTTCTTGTTACTTTTTCCTTTCTTTTTTTTCCATTTTGCACCTTGGGCACCGGTAACCACATTATTTTCTAAAGTTGTGTATGTGCAAAGGACCACACATCTATTTTAGTGTGGGGTGGAGTAGTGCAAAGTAAAGTATAAGCCAATAGTAAAATTTGAGTGGCCCAGTAGAAGGAAGCGCATAATATTGAGAAAGAACATGAGGAAATGGTGGATAATGAATTGTGGTGTCAAGAAGGTTGTAACAAAGACCACATACAAAGGATGAAGAGCGTAGGAACAACATGAGGTAGGCGAGGGAAAAAATTAGGTAAAGGACAAAAGAAGTGCCTTTGGTGCTATAGATGCGTGCGTAAGAGTCTTCAGTCGGATTGGATTTTTACGTGTCAGAAGGTTGTAGAAGGTTTTTTTGTACATAGATTGGGTGTGTGGGTAAGGGCGCTTAAGGTCGACCTAGTGGAAAAATCTACATTTAATGCTAAGTACATTGGTAGGTGGTATAGCATTTATTGCTGGAGAGGAGAAAAAACTATAAATATGAGGTATGGAAAGTCATTATTTTACCTTTCTATTACGAAGTTGAAGCACTCTTGCGAACTAGGGCATCCAGAGAGATTTGTGCGAAGGAAGAAGAATCATAGAGATCTAAGTGTGTGACTAGGGTGGATCTGTAAACCAGAGTGGAAGGAGTACATGGGCATGGGGAAATTTTTTTTGAAGTATGCCATCTTGTGGAAGGGTTTTCCTAGTTAGGGTTTGACAGCTAGGGCATGGAAAGAGAAGGATTTCTTCATGGAGTTAAGCCTTAGAATTGAGCAGAGTAGTAGAGAAAGAAAGGAGTTTTAAATTTTAACCTGACAAGAAGAATGACACCAAAGAAGGTGACCATTTCACCAAAGAAACAAAAGGGAAAGGGAAAAGGAAAACAAAATACTACCATTGCTAGCTCCAATGAGGAATGGTATGCAGAAATGTAGTACCCAGATGGAGTATTGTTGGGAAATGAGTGGGTGTCACACTTGAGACAAATGGCTGTGAGAGATTACAACCATCACACGAGCACTACAGAGAAAGAAATGATGTTGGAGCTAGTTCATCCAACTAACAAGAGGACACCAGATGGAATGCCAATATATAGCGACAAGGTGAAAGTAAAGTTGGAAAAGGCAGGGCTATTGCAACTATATGAGTTGCCTTACTTTGGTAAGCCCGAGTGGCTATATCAATGGTTGATGTCACGTGTGTATGAAGACCATTTCTAATTTTCAGGCTGCAAGATGTGCATAACACCACAATTGATATGCAAGTTCACTGGCTTGAATTGTGAAGGGGAATCCATAGATGATGATTTGAGTGATAAGGAGGCCATCAAGGAAACTAGTGGAGGCTTATGACTACAAAAAGGGTTTGTAGTACTTTGACATCATAGAAATTCCAGACCCTATTATGAGGATGGCCACGCACTTGGTCACCAAGCTTAATGATCAAGAAAGATGGATGTAAGTAAACAAGGCATGGTTAAATGTATGCTAAAAGATCTCAGAAGGGACCATCTATAACTTGTCTACCTTTATTGCGGATGAGATCATAAGTAACGTGAAGGAAGGAGAAAAGATACTATTTTTGAAACATTATCCTCACCATCATCTTCTCAGATATTGGAGTTCCCGATGGGCCAGAGAAGTTCATTTGGGAGTATCCAGAAGAGAACTCCTCACCCATAAAAAGGTTCAATAAGTATACTTGTGAAACCATGACGGTCTCCCACAAGGCATGCCTAAGAAAATTGGTATAAGAAAATGTGCAACACATTCAGGGAAAAATGGAGGATCCCTAAGTAGTTTCCCATGCTCATGGATGGAGAGGTAGAGTTTTCCATTTATCAACATTTCTGCATTGGCACATTTGCATTTACAAATGGGACTAAGAGCCCATGGTGTAAGCTACCCTTCTCCTTCACCACGTAATACTTCCAAGCAGGGTCAACCAGTTCAAGGAGGCCAAAAGGCTAAGGTTCAACCTTAGTGAGGTAGACCAAGACCACCACGAGCTGCACCGAAAGCTCATATACCCTAAGAAGCATGCATACATGGAGAAGTATGTCTCCCATGAAGTACAAATGATGAAGCCAATAATGTTGTCGATCACCAAAAGGGCTGCAACAAGGGTATATCTGCGCATAAGGCCTAAGTTTGAGAAAGGCACCTATCTGGAGAGTGATGTCTCCATTCTAGAAGACCCCACAGGGAGGAAAAAGGCCATGCTAAAGAAGAGGGAAAGAGAAGAGGTGCAGGAGAAGAAGGCACCAAGTGTGCAAACCACACAATCGGTGGGCGCGCCGGAAGCAATCGCTAAGCCTAGCACTTACGCATGTAGGAAGAAGTCCTCAGCCAAGGAAAAGCCCTGGAAGAAGAGGCACCAAAGCATGAATGACCCCTCACACATGAAGAATCACCAAGGAAGACGTCTCCTATTAAGGAGAAAGAGAAGGAAGAATCTCCTATACTGGAATCACCAGTTAGGAAGAAGAAGAAGGTGGCAGAAAAGGTAGACTCGAAGGAAACAGAGAGCCTAGAGGCCTACATTGGTGACAGGGATGATGAAAATCCTGAAGGAGGTCAAGACCATCTGGTATATAATGTACATGACTCTGAGGAGGAGGAAGATGAAGAGAAGAATGATGAGGAGGAAATAGAGGATCAAGGCAAGGGGGTGAGTGAAGAGGTAAGCACCAAAAATCAGGGAACCCCAAGCCTCACCAAGGAACAAGTGGAAAAATCCATGGAGAAGAGAAGTGGTGGGCATCATTAAGGATTTGGTGGAGAAGGAGTTGGAGTGGAGCGAAGATGAAATTTTGAAGGAAATAGAAGAAGAAAGTGTTGGGAAAGAATATGGCAGCATGGGTGGGAATCCCAATTTGGTGGTAAGCTTCCCAAAGGTTGTGTGAACAGGTGGGAAGGGCATAGTGATAACACAAGGGCAAGGAATGGGATACATTAATGATCCAAGAAAGGTGCTACACACACGCTTCCAAAGCACCATACCAGCAGAAAAAATCTTGGTTTTGACCTCATTTGATGAAGAAGGTGCATATCCACGAACCTGAAAGATGTTATCTTGGGCATTTGAGTTTCACGTGGATGAACCTAAGTTTGAAGTAAGTTAGGGAGCACTGATGAAGGTGCCAGAGACAAAAGGAGTAAATCCCTTGGTGAATGCTCAACAATTATCAGATGAGTAGGTCTGCAATGCACTCAACAAAGTTTCAGTTGAGATTGAGGCCAGACTATTCAGAAGAAATGATAGAGTGAGATTCTTGGAGGAGGAATTGGAGAAGGAAAAGAAGGAGTTCATTGAGAAGAGAAAGGACTTGAAGCAAGAAGAGATTATCAGTGCACAGTTAAGGTGTGAACTGAAAGAGCAGAAAACAAGGATGCATGAGATACATAAGAAAATTTAAATGATTACGAGTGTTATTGTTTTAAAGCATCCTGACCTAGCACCACCTGAGAAAAAATATGAATCATCCTTGTAGTGTCTGGAGGATTTGACCCACATCCTCATGATGGAAAGGAAACCACTTTCCTTAGAGACTACAGAAGAAGCGTTGGCATACCAAGAGAAAGAAGAGAAGATGAAGGTTGTCGAGATCGTTGCTCGATATACCAAACTCCTTGCAGAGGTAAAGGCCACCGCGCAAGTTGTTGAAGCTACATATGACAACTGTGTTGATAGAGATAGAGTGGAAAGCATCCTAGTCACCACACATGAAATGGAACTCAAGGAGTTTCAAGAAAATAATAAGGGGAATAGGGAAGAAAGGGATAAAATCCTAGCTGAGGTAGAAAAGAAGTCAGAAGCTATCGAGACCTTGTGAGGCTCAATCAAAAGTTGGCTAAAGGAATTATACCCCCAGATCACCCGTAGGATGGATGCACTTGATGACTTGGGAAAATAATTGGAGAGTATTGTTGAGACAATGAGTGCCAAAGGGGAGGAACTTAAGTTTTGAGGAGGTGAGCACCCTAGTCAGAGACCTCTGTCAGCAAGCACAGAGTGAGGTTGATGCCTGGGAAAATCTAGAGGTAGAAATAGGGAAGGATTTCCCTCTCCTCCTTCAAAAATAAGCATCGTTCTCTTTCATTTTCCCCATTTTTTTCATTCTTTCTCCCAATTCTTCATTCCTTCATTATTTTTCCCACTATTCAGAGCCTGCCATTCTTTATTCATTGAAGAGAAGTGTTTCTAAGGATGGAGAACAGGCGTAGTGTGGGGTGATGTTGGGCCTTAGAATATTGGCTAAGTACAAGAAGGTGCATGGGCATATGGGGCCTATTTGAAGAAGGGCGCCAAGGTGAAAGCACATAGGGAAGGGTTCTAGCAGGGTTTAGCAGAACACACAGCATGCATGTAAGACAAGATAGGTTTTGGGACTTAGCCATATTTAGTGTTCCAGGAAGCACATGAGAAAAGTGTGACCCATCTAGCATGCAGAGTGGATAAGGTGCCAGCCTGGCAGCTGTATGGTCAAGAATGGAATATTCCATGCATGCGATGGAAGGATCCAGAAAGACATCATTGCAAAGAGTGGAGAGCTCAGATCAAAGGAAGCATGCTCCATTGGAGGACCACATGGACACTTGGCAGTTAATCTGTTATCTCAGGAAGGCATGGCGGTGGAGACTAAATCTATATATAGAGATGCTCGGGTAGAAGAAGAGACAAAGACACAAATAGAATTGGATAGGAAAATCTCTACAGGAATAATGAAATGTCCTTTTGGTTGGGATTAGGATAACTATAGGAGTGATGGAAATTTTAGAGGGATGGGTCTGTAACTAGTTTTGTAATATGGAAGCATAGTTTAGGGTCTTAATGCATGAATGTGGTCTGCATTGTTATATTGGTTGTTATGGCCTAATGAATGTAATGTGGTTATTGAACTTGTTAACATGAATATAAGGTTCTGTTCTAAGAATATATGTTGTTCATGGGCATAAACCCTAGTGCATTTCCTTTGTGTTATGAATCAATTCTATATTTTGTTTGATACTTCTCTTTGTTATCTAAATGGATGCATTGATATGATAACTCATCCTAATTTCTTAGAATGAATGTATGGTTCCTTTCTTTTTTGCATCTAAATCTATCATTAAGGATGTATTCTCACAAGACTCATATAAAGGAGGGCTCGATGCCCGCACGTGCCTCGGGTGAGCACCCAATGCCCACTGGGTGATAGGATGGCGCACATGGGATTAGACTGTTGTTCTAGGGGTATAAAAATGACTAAAAAAATGATGTCTAGAACAATTCAAGCAAAACTGAGTTATTTCAGGCACATGAAATGATGACTTTGATGAAGAAAGTCACTTTTTTCCAAAGATTCTAGGTGTTCCAGGAAGATTTAAAATCTCATAAAATAGTAAATGGAATATTATTATATTTATCCAAATTATATACACATCAATATTTATCCAAGACTTCAAAATCATTCGTGATGATCCAAGACACTACAACTGTACCTTTGATCCAAAATAGTTGCAGGCTAAAAAAAAAAAATTCTAGTAGAATTTAATCTTTAAATTTTTTGCAATAGTCTCATCAGTTGTTTTTGATTCAAAATCATATAATGTTTTTCTCCTAAACTCCATGTCATTCTCTTAGAGAAGAAAAAGGACTTTTGGTGTTCTAATTTTGCATTGGGGTGATGATATCAACCAAAAAACAAGATTGAGCGCACTTTTTAAGGTTGTGTCCCTTGTAGTTTTTATTAATGTGTAAAGGGACATGAAGGAAAAATAATTGTGCTCTACCTATGTAATTTTTACTTTTGTCACTTAAAAAACCACAACATGTGTGTTAGGAAAGTGGAAAATATGAAAGTTGGCCTCCTCCTTATGTTGTGTACCGCTTTGGCACATTTCTCAAGGCTCAATTCCCCTTTGACTTTTCCCCAACATGAAGAGGGACATGGGGAAAAAGAAATTGTGATTCCCTTCAAAAATATTGGTTTCACCACTTAAAAGTTGGAGCTTGAAGTATTAGAGAGTGGAAAACATACAAACGGAAGGTCTATTAAAATTTTCCCCCCTCCTCATGATGATGCACCCATGAAAATTTTTTGATCTATTTTGGGAGTTTATTATTCCTAAGGTGTAATGAGACATGAGGGATAAAACATTGTGCATCCCCCTCACAGTTAGCCCCCAGACACATACAAAACTATTGTTAAGCCCTAAGAGCTAGTTTACAGCCCCTAGAGCTAGTTTACAACCCCTTGTATCTCACTCTCATGAAAATTGTCATGATTTTATTCAAAGTGCATCCTTCTTTCCCTCTTATAAGTTTTCCCCCTTATCTCCTATTTTTAGGGAGTAACTCCTTCAACCCTCGTCTAACCATGATTGATCTCAAATAGGTTAAACAAGAGTTAAGGTGTGAAAATGAGATGGAAAGGATTCATTTCCAAACACTTAACCTTTTTTAATTTAAAATGGTTTTTTTTCTCAAAAATATTTATCCATGTTGATATGCTACTAGAATATGCCTGAGACCTCACATGCTTGAAAAATTAAGTTTTTCTCATATCTCATGATCTTGTGGAAAAAATCACTTCAAATCTTAACCATAAAATCCTTTTGAAAACACATTATGATGATCTATTATTCATGACATGAGATTCCACCATTCAAATTTTATTAATGACTTATTTTTCTAGCCAGGGAATTGATTTTTTCCCATAAAATTTGAAAATGTATTTGCATTTTCTTGATGATCCAATGAACCAAATTTCTTAAAATTTGGAGGAAACAATGCTCATAAAATTCTCTTTCATTTGATCCATTCATTAATTTATTAAAAGGTGTATTTTTAGAGATATGGAGGACTGATATTTCTCTCAGCATTCTTCCCTCTAAGATGAAATTTGCATTTTCTTGATGATCCATGGAGCTAAATTTTGTGATATTTAGAGCACATATTCTTTATAAAATAATATTTCATTCAATCCATTGCTTGCATGTTGAGGTGGGCCATGTAATATTTTTGGAGATGTGGAGGACTGAATTTTCTCTTAGTATTCTAACCTCTTCGATGAAGTTCTCACTGTCTCACTAATCTAGATGATAAAATCATCTAAAATCTAGAGCAGAGCATCCTTGTAGAATAGAAAAAATTTAGAGACCACTTTCGTATCATTTTGAATCTCATAAGATGCAATTTTAAAATATTAAGTCTTACCAATCTTGACAATCTATAAAGATTAAATTCTACAACAGTTCATTCTCTGAGTTTCCATTAATCTTTGCATATCAAGAACACTCAAAAGTGCTAAATTGTGAAACTTACTAAAAATAAACATCCTTGAATTGGACGTACTAAAAATATCAAGTGTTAAGATTAAGGTTAATATTTACAAACTCATTCCTCTCTTGTTCATCTCACTGGAATTTTTCACCATGGAGCTCAAACACTCAATTTTGGAACCAATTTCAACATCAAAAATTGAGTATCCTAATCAGACTAACAGTGATGTAACAAGTATGGAACTGAAAGATTTAAAAATAAGGATGTTGATTGAGCATGGAGAAGGTGAAAATGGAAAGAAATTATTAATTTTTTATTCAGAGTTAGAAGGGTAAATTTTACAAGAGATTGGATGGTTTAGTCCCTCCTCTGATTCATAGAAAAGGGTCATCATGTTTAAGTGATTTGATTAGTCATCTAAGGTCCACACAATGTAATTCTTGTAGTAGTGTTTTTAAACACTTATTTAATTCTTTGGAATCCTTCCATGTCTCATAGAAGGAGGAGGTTGTAATCAAAGTGTTTTAATTAAATATGAGGTCAAAGGAAAATAAATTTATTCTTATATCATTCTCTTAAGATCCATCAGAATCAGGTTATTCACAAACATAACCTTCCCCAACTCCAGATCATCACTTCTCTCTCTTCATCTTCTCTCCTCCCTCTCTCTAACATTCCATTACTTAATTGGGAATTTAATTTTTCACTCTTTATTATTTTTCATTGTAAACCTCCCTTTTCAAAAATAAGAAAATGACTTAATTTCATTCCTATTGAATGTGAAAGGTCACAAGTGGTGGTGAGTGAAAATTCACATGGGGGGAGATGGTGAGACTTTTTGTAAGATGTAAATTTGGATGGCCTCTCCATTCCAAAGGGTTAGAATTTTTTTATTATTGTTATTTGGTGTTCTTTGTTTCACTATTACTGTAAACAATAAGCTATATTCTTCAATATCCTTGTCTATGTCCTTCTACTCTCTCCACTTTTCAAATTTGTAAGAATTGTAATATTATACAACACAGAAGGAAATTTGTGTCTTTGATTAATGAATCCATAGAACTTTATGTCTCCAATTTATTATTCTTTCTATTATTTACATGGTTAATTTCTTCCTATTGAATATGGACCTACTTTGGTTAATATTGGTGAGAATCTATAGGTGCATACTCATAATTTTAAACCACACTCTCTATTTTCCTACATCCCTTTACCTTTTCTAAATAAACTCCTCCCTTAGACACTGTATAATAAATTTATGATAAGTTTATTAAATTACTCATATGTGATCTCCGGCCAAAAAACAACCCATAGTTTCATTTAGTCCTTACATTCAATAAATGGGATCCTCTCCATACCCAATAAGGAAGGGCCTAGCCATGTGATCATTGGTGAAAACCACTAATATTTCCTGCAAGAAATTAATTCATGAAAACAACACTTATCCAAATTTCAATATTGTCAAAAACCTTAAATTTACCCTTCACTTTAGGTCCTCACATTTAGTAAAATGGTGATTAATAAAAAATCCAAAATATCTATGATAAATTTTATATAGTCAACCCTCTTAGAAAATATAGTTTTTATTAAGAAAATGAGGCAGGACGACCCAAACTCACTGAAGAAGAACAAGAACAATTATATGAACTATTGAGACACAACAAAAACCAATACCTTATTCGCATCCTCAAAATATGAGCAAAGATACCATCAAATATTTGGGAAAGATAACTTGCAATATCTCTTAGAAAAACCCAAATCAAGAAAATGAAATCAAAATTCCAACAATTCAACAAAAACATGCAGTGAATCCTTATTAGATAAAATTCATGATATGACACAACACCTCTCCCATATGGCTTCTAATGTTACCGAAAAATAAATCAATGAAGAACCAAAACAAACCAATCAAGAAACTAGTGAATTCATAAACAACCCTCAAAGAAACTCTCAAATTCAACAAGAATAAAATAACATGAAAGAGGAAATCATGGGATTGTAAAAACAATCAAAACAATTCAATTTTGATGAGATTTTAACCTATCCATTTAATAAATATGTGTTGCACATACCATTTCCTCCATCATTTAAAACTCCTAAATTTGAAAAATATAAAGGCAATAATGACCCATGAGAATATGTAAAATAGTTCTTCATGGCATTCCAAAAAGTATCTTACAATGAAATATACATCTTGCATATTTTCCCTTAGAGTTTATAAGGAGATGATTTATATTTATGTTTTGAACTTCCTAAAGGATCCATTGTTGTGTTTACTGAATTATCATAAAATTTTGACAAATATTTTCATTTAACTTAGATTAAAAGATCACTTTGATGGAACTTTGAAACACAAATAAAAGAAGTAATAAAACATTTTCATCATTTCTCCAAATATGGGAAAGGATTGCAAGCCGATTCTGTTAATCAATTCCGTAGAAACAATTAGTGATATTTTTTATACCTAATTTCAATCATGAATTATCATTCTAAATAAAAATGAATTTACTAACCAAATTTTAAGAAGTAATCGATAAGGGAACGTAAATAAAGATATCCCTGATTATTAAGGGCCTAATCAAGACTCCTTCTAGGGATCAACCTAATAAGAATAAAAATAAATATCAATAAAAGTAAAAAATTTATCAATCAATACCATAATGTTGTGAAAAATGAGATCATATATTCTCTCCATGTTCAAAATATTCAAAACATTCAATCAAAATCAAACAATTCCACTAATCAACCAATAATTATTTCTTGTAGAGAAATCAATCCTCGTGAACTCAAACAAAGATAATTCACACACCTTAGAGAAATCCATTCTATCATATTTTGTCACTTAGAAAGTGCAGATATGATCAATTATCCAATCTTAAGACCCTTGAAATAGGGGAAGCCAAAACTAATGTGGTAAAAATAAAATGAATATTATGAGTACCATCATATCAATGGAAACTATATA